>JAOEGS010016514.1:0-16690 GCA_025447755.1 Corythornis vintsioides | reverse complement strand
TTTGATTGTTAATTGAAATATGCTGTCCAAAGACATTTGTATTCATGGAACTTATATTTAGCATCTGTATTAGGATGAGGTGTTTTAAGGAATTGATTTTAAACTAACAGTGGCAAGTTACCAGAAGATAGTAGACTGCTCTAAGACAAGTGAACGTGAAGCAGTAGAATGTTTGCATGCTTTTCAGATAAAGTCATAAAGACTCTAGTGTGGTTAGTTTTTCTCTAGAGAGTGTCAAAATAGATAAATATGAGAAAAGAGTTCATGGATACTTGTCTACCCTACAAACATGTTGTAGTGGCTGCAGGCAAGAAGTCAGGTTGCTCTTTGAAATCAAACTACTTTCCTTTTTTTGGTGGTATTTTATTGTCTTCTAATCTAGATTCAGTTTGTGAGCAGTGAGCTCTGCTGGTAGTAAAGTCATCAGTTTGCTTCTTTCTGCTCATGGCAGTGAACTCCACTGTGGAACATTTGCCTTGTGACCAAGTGCTGCTGAGAGATGACCCAGTACCTGTTGTAGCATGTGGTGATGACATGGGTGAGCTTGGCTCCCCTACTGCAGGCAGCATAAATGAAACTGCAGTGAAAATGTGCTATGAGGCCAGCCATTTCAAGAAAGACTTTGAAACTGGATAAGGAGGAGAAAATGAATAGATAGGACAGAGGGAGAGATGAAACACTGGCAAATCTGTCTGAGGGCCTTGATAGGCCATAGAGAAGTGGAGGAAGGAAACACAGGTCTTAAATCTATTATTCCTGATAGAAGCTTAATCAAAAATTTCTGGGAGGAACTGAAGTAATGCTGACGCATGTGACTAATTGTGCAAACTTTGGAAACATTACGTTCAGAGGCTAATGTTAAACTTTGGGTTATCATGGGCAGAGGTAATCTGATGAGACATGGGGTTTTTTTCCATTCAGTATAGTATGTTTCATTTACCCGATATTTTAGAATTTACTGAATTTATTTATATGCAAATAAACCGTTGGAAATGAAACTCGTGTACCAATGACTCAGAATTTCAAAAGCCTGAGAAGAAGCAGTGAAATATCACACTGTTCATAATGTAACCTGGTGTAAAATTTGCTGAATGCACTCTTTATGGTCCTTAGGCTTTTTGCTAGTAAAGTTATTGTAAAATGTTGAAAATTAATAACTACAGGAAGTCACCTCTTAGTTTACATGTCATGACACCTGATTTGGAAGACAAGTCCTCCCATTTCTGCAGTATCAATTATTTCTGAAATAGACTGTAAACTTGCATTCTGTGATATATAAACAACTAGTAGGTAGTTCCTGTGCTAGATAAGAAAGGAAAAAAAAAAAGTTGGTCAGATTTCATTTTAAGTACTACTCCAATACTTTTACGATCTTCACTTTGAATTATGGCAAAAAAGGTAGCAAATTAAACTAGGTAGATGGCTTTAAACAGACCTGTCTTACACTTAAGTGCCACCCCATTTTTTATTTTTAAATTTTCTGGAGAATCAGATTATTATAAGATTGTTATAAACTAGGAATAATCTCCCAGGGATGAATGCTACAAGACAGCATTTCACAAAAAGGACTCTAAATTTCTATATGTAGTTATATTTTTCCTATCCTTTCATGCACCTTGTCCCACTTGGGTAGTTCATACTGATCTAGCTTGTTGACTTTTCTCACTGTTGGACTTTCAGTCACCGCCTTTGTGTAAGCAGTTTCATTTACATCGCTCCATTCTGAGACTTCTGGCTTGCCTTTTTCTCTTTCCAATATATGAAGAATGAATCTCATTATAATGTTTTCAAACATGCATAAGCCTAAAATTTCAAACAAGTATAAGCTAAATAATCAAAATAGTCTCTGTCTCTGCAGGTCTTCACACATCTGAGTATTTTGCTATTGATCACCAATTCATGGTTTTAGTAGTTGTTCAGGTTCATTTTAGGGTATTTGAAAACAGGATTAAAAAAAAATGTAACTGCTATTCAAGCTTAGGTTACATCCTGGGCAGTCAGAGTAGACAGTTTAGGTGGGGCAAAATGAATTAATGGAAAAACAACTAGGCTTGCTAAAGTTGTATGAAGAAGCTAGAGGTAAAATCCATTTCTAGATGTGTAGTTTCAAGAATGACTGCCTCATGCTGTCATAAACTGTGACAATAGTGATAGATTTAGAAGAAATACAGCACAATTTCTTGAGTAAACAGTGCCTCTTCTGTGAAAGCTATATACTGGCATTAAACTAACACATTTATAGAAATAAACAACAGTGCTAGGGACTGTTGTTTTTCTATATTTTAAATGAATTGATTTCCTGAATAGAGGGATGGATCCTTCCTTAGTAAGAGTTCCTCTTAATTTGCATCTAGCAAAAATACACTGTGTGCCAAGAGTTTCTGAGCCTTTTCAAGATTTTTATGCAAGGTTCTTGTAAAACTGCCTAACAGCTTCAAGCAACACTTCTCTGCACCAGCATTGCAAATACTCACAATTTGTAAAGTTCCAGTTTGCATCTTAGCCAAAAGCAGTATATCACCTACTTTCTTTGAATGAACTTCTTTCAATGAGAGATAATTATTTTTAGCTTTGTTTCATTTATAAGCAGTTAATAATCTGCTGTTCAAAACTTGAAAAGCTGCTAGTGAAAAACTAGAAAATATATTGACAAAATGGAAACTGTACCACCATAAACACTGCCCTGGAGTTGTGAGCACGCTTAGAAAAGTAACAGTGAAAAATTATGAGTTTATCATAATGGAATCTCAGCTAGGATGGGAGTTATGATTCATCAACATGGCCAGGGATCAGTTAAGAGTTCCATCTATGTGCCCAGGATTTTTGAATTTTGTAGCTTCAAGTTAATATGCTGAATCTTACCATCTTAACAAAGATTCAATTTAGAAGTGAATTCAATTTTTTGTTCTTCATAGTCTTTGTAGACTGTTTTATTCATGTACCAAAGACAGTTAAGAGATTACTCTTTTATTCGTAATTGATTAATAGTTTGAGTTCTGTTTTAGGTGGCAAGGTAACCAACACTATTATTTTTATTAGGTTACCAAATAAGTAAAGACGGAACTTGCATCTGCAGCTAATCTTGAAATGGTTCTGCTTCACTTCTCCCTTTGAGTTAGCTGTGTCTTAAGTGGTGGGAAATCAGTGCAAAGATGTTTTTTATAACTTCTAAAATATTTAGCAATGCTTTTCAGGCCCAGTAAAACATGTGAAGCCCTTGGGGTTTCATCTTGGAAGAAATTTCTTGTGTACAGTTACTTTTCTGTAGACCCCCTATGATTATATAGGAATGTGTCTGACAACTGAAATCTTACTGAAATGTGAAGGATTAATATGGATAATTTCATGTAAATATGAAATGTCAATGGTAAAATGTTAAATGTCTTTAATAATACAGAACACAACACAACACAACAATTAAGGTCATGAAGTTGATTGCCTATGCAATTAAAATTTTAGGAGACTATCTGATCTGGAACTTGGCCAAGGCTTAGTGACTAACAAGCCTGTTCTTGGGAAAAATTGCCAGAGGAACTCTGATAGCCATGTGTGGTCAAGATATCTGCTTTGTCTAAATTAAGCCATCTCAAAACATAACACTGCCATACATAAAATCTCATGCCAACATTTGGCAAGGCATTTCTTCTGTTCAAGCATTTGTTCAAACTGGAGAAAGCTGACTATATACAGCATCAAGGCAAACAGTTTTGAAAGCATTTATTTTGAATTTTCTAGGAAGCCAAAAGCTGCTGAAAATCCCGGTCTATGATTGTAGTTTACTCTCGATCCATTTATGGAATTCTCATAAAAGTCAAGGAGGGACAGGTACCAGGTTTATAATAATCTGTAAAAGCTTTAAAACATCTTATTGTTGGTTGCTAAAATGATAGACATTTTAGAACAGTGACTGTGGGATGAACTCAGCTTCTGCTCTGCTTCCATCTGGGCTGCTACTGTTCCTTTGAAGATGGAAAACAGCACACACTGGGTTGCACACATTGTCCTGAGAGAGAAATACTCTTGTATGGTTGAGCATTTAGACTTGGTTCTTTTGCCATATCTGTGTAATCCCAGGGTGTGCTCCTTTAACAATCAGGTTTATCCTGCCAAGGCCTAAATTTACTGAATTAAACAGGACTTATTACATAACTGGAGTTCTATGTTTGTAGGCAAATAGTCTGTGCACCTCACCTGAAGTTCTTGCTGTCATGCAAATACAACCCTAAAGGCTCAGGCTTCAGGAGGAAGCTATGTTCCTTACAGCCTATGCCAGTCTCTGTTAAATTTTGGACAGTTACTGTGTAAATGGAACAGGTTGGTAAATATGGCTAAATCAAATGTTTATGTTTATTATGATAGTGAAATAGCTTTGAAAGAGGTCCCCTGGCACTGTATTTATCTTCATCCTCTTTCTCTTCGTGGTGTCAATTCTGTGAAGGCAACTTCACTTTTCCTTAGTGTTTTATATGAAACTGTGGGGTGTGAGAGTAGCACAGAAGGTACCTAATTTTTTTTTTAAAGTGCCTTTGGAATTGTAGCTTAGAACCACTCTGTGTTGTGATGATTCATTTATAAAACAGTGGGAGGGAAATCTAAATGTATGTCTTTGGAATAAACTGGGGTTTTTTTTTGTGATTCAGAGAAAAAAATAGAAAAAAACAACCTGTACTATAGACTAAAAATTATAAGGAGATACACATACTATGGCCTGATGTAGTAAAAGCACTTTAGGTTCTTGCTGGACTTCAAAAGCTTGGATACAAAGTGTATTTCATCTATACTTGCAGACTTTACTGAGCTTAGTCAGAAATTCCCCACCAAAGCTGCTAATGCCAGGTGCCTATTGAAGATAGGTAAACTCTCAATCTCTGTCACTACATTTATTATATTGTTGTGGTTGTTAATGTTCTCACTTTTCAGAAGTCTTCCAAGAATTAGCTGAGTTACAGCAGGATATTAGTAAAACATTGTGTCTCTAAACATCTTTCAAAGTGAACTTTGATAGCTTGTGTTCCAACATGGCTTAATAAATATTACAGTAAACCATTTCATTGCAAAGAAATTAGCTCTTTGTTGTCTTTGACACACTTAAAGGCTCTAATTAAAGATACAGCAAAACACAAAAATATCTCCTAATGCTTTAGGCTTTTTTTAGGTGTTATCTGAAGAATATTAATGATTTCCATTAGGACACAAATATATTGAAAGTTTGGTTGATGAACTCAAGTGGGTTTTTATTTTTAATAATGATTAGTGTACTCTATGAATATTATTTATTTTTTAATTCAGAAAACTTTTAAAGATAATTTGGTTTGAATTTTATTACATTTGGGCTAGAAAAATAAAATAATTTTCAAAGAAAAAATGTAAAGGACATCAGTCATAACATATCTGTATATTTTGACTTTTCTATTGCAAATTTGATCCTGACTTAGTAATGACTCAGAAAATTTACCATGCTGCCAAACACCTCAATATTTCAGTAAATTTCCTTTTTCAAAATGATGAAAACTTGCAATATATTACTCATAGCAAAGAACTTCTGCTTTCTTAAGGGTATAAATACCTATTTGCCAATGTCCAATTCAGTATCGCTAGTTATAGGATCTTTAATGGAAACACAAAACCACTTTACCCTTATTACCAAAAATAAACAGTAATAAGTACACTCTTCCCATTGATCATATTTCTTTTTAAAACCTGTTTGCTCTGCTATCACAAGCAACACAATGATGTGTTATTTATCATTGTTAAGATTTGACAATACAAACATGAAAGAGTAACTGCTGTCATTCAGTTCTGGAAAGCAGAGAGTGCTGAATCAGAGTCCTCACTTAACTCTTATATGTTGTACACAAGCCAACGTTTGACATTGACTTAAGTTTAATGTCCCCAGTGACCATTTGGCAGATTTTTAAAGGCCGTGCAGAATTACACCAACCAGAAGTGGCGAGATTACACTTAGGGTAACTGCAGTTTCTCTGTGAACAGGCTTAGTACTAACACCACTATGTGCATGTCTGGTGCCACTTTATGTGATAAAAGCATTTGATCATTCCTGGCAATGAACACAAAGCCAGATTAGGTCCAAAAGGAAAGAAATTAATTTGGGAGATCAGTGCAAATCTTTACTCCGCTTCAGCATTTCCCTCTCCTTCAAAATACACTTGGCTTTCCAAGGAAGAGCCAAGTGAAGGAGAGCAGGAGTCAAGGTTAAAGTCATCACGTCCAAGGCACTAGTATGTTTTCATCAGGGACAGGCGTTTTCTGCTACAGTGATTTGGATCAATAGGATCATGAGACAAGATTTCCACCTGAAATATTGAAGTCACTTAGGCATGTGTTTGAATTAATTCTACAAAGTCATTCCAGGGCTTAGCAAAATCAATCCTCATCCCGTGTTGGGAGAGAAGAATAGGAATCCATCACTTTTAAACACAACGTTCTGTGCAAATTGACGGCTTTACTCTGGCATGATCTTTGCAGATTTTGCAAAGCAAGTGCTCTGTCTTTTCCCTTATTGTTTGCCCTTCACTTGACATACAGGAAGAGATGCATCAAGACGATGGCAGGAGACGTGTGTCACTTAAAGCATGCTATGCAATGCTTGCCCTGGAATGCTTCCTTGAATCTGAACGAGCAGGCACAAGAAATGAATAAATATATACAAAACTTCCCCTGGTTACAAAGTTGATAGAACCCCTTTTTTCCCTCCCACTTGAGCGGAGCTAGCCCCAGGCAAACTCTTCCCTTCAGCCCCAAGCTGGAGTACCACGATCATATTGCACCAGTTCACTTGTTGCACGGTGCCAAGGTGGCATCCCCCCTCTGCTCAACCCACAGAAACTTCACAGAAACACGTTTCAGCAGAGCCCGTTCAAAGGTTTTGTCGTCTCCAGTTTCCTTGCAGCCTCTTACCTGCATGTGTCCCTGGTACATTCTGCTTTGTCTGGTTCAGGTGCCCCTCAAGCCGACAGGTTGGGTGTGCGCTGGGGTAAGGGCACGTATTCTGTGCACTAGACTAGAGAAAAAAAAAAAAAAAAAAAAAAAAGCCTAACCCTGAACGAGCTATTTTTTTTTTTTTTTTGCTAAAGACTCACTTTGTCCTGCAAGCTCCTTTATTGCTTTCAGTAACCCAGCGATCCGGGCTGTGTTCCTCCCTCCGCTCTTTGCCTCTCTGCCTGCCTCTGCCTCTCTCCCCCTTTTTAATGCGGTGCTGCAAACTGCAAAGGAGCTGTTCCTCGCGGGGTGCTGGGGGGAGGCGGGCCGGACCCAGGCGGCGGCGGCTGCGGGGCCGCCGGGCGGGGAGCGCCGCGGGGCGGAGCGGGGCCGCCCGCTACCGGGCCTCGCCCGCCGCACCTCGCCTCGTCCCGCTGCAAGCCGCCCCGGCCTGCCCGCCTGGCGGCCCCAGCGGCCCTCCCCCGCCTCCTGGAGGCAGCCCCAACCTCCCTTCCTCCCTTCCCTCCTCCCTCTCCTCCTTTCTCTCCTCCCTCCCTCCCTCCCTCCCCTCTTCTCTCCCTCCCTCCCTTCCTCCCTCCGTCCGTCCGCAGAGAGAGCGCTCGGCATCCGGGGAACGCGCGGAGCCCCGCGGAGTGCCGCGGCACCGGGCGGAGCCCGCCGGGATCTCGAGGGAGCGGCGGAGCCCGGGGCCCGCCGAGGCTGGAGGCTTCCGCTGCAGCAATTAAAAAAAAAACCCAAAACAAAACAAGAAAAAAAAAAACAACGGAAAAAGAATTAGTGAACATAACAACAACAACAAAAACTGGAGCGTCCCGCAGCCAGAACACGGCAAAACCGAGATCCCGTGCACGGAGCCGCCCGGGTCGCCCCGCGGGTTCTCGGATGGGAGTGGGCTCAGGGAAAGGGGCCCGAGAGCAGGAGCAACCTGGGGAATGGTGCCTCCAACGGTCGTGTCGGCTGTGCCTTTCCCACCGCTGCTGCAGCTACTCGCTGCTGCCTGCAGCACTGGAAAAGTTTGGTATTGCAGAACGAGAGGGATGCGGTCGTGATTAAATGGAATTTTAGTAATATGCTTGAACCAGGCCTTACTCTATGTATGAAAAGCAAACATAATCTGTCGTGATTTGCAAAAAATAGCAGGAGACGTATTCGTGCTTGGTCACGTTGCTTGGTAATGCTTTTCAACGCTTACCAAAGATACTGTCATACAGGAAAAATTCTGGCAATAGCCTGTATGTGCGAAATTCTGACCTTGTAAACTGGTACAAGAGGCCTGGCTAAATGCTGCGGGTGACACTTGCACCATCTTAGATCCAGTTTTTTTTCTCCTCTCCTCCACCTCAAGGCTTAAACTTCTAATCTTCTAAAAAGAGCAGATGTTTCAATATCATCGCAAATTTCTGTCCCACCCAGTGTATCTATATTCAGTAGCACAGAAAACATCCAGTGCCTGAGATTTGCTAGATTGTATAATTTCTTGGCTCTGAGCTTTCAAGTCTTTCTATTAAACTTCATGAAATTTTGATGCTTTTGACTGACCAGAGCAATCTGACCTTAAGCGTGTTCCAGTAGTAGAGCAATGTAAAATAGTTTTCTTATTCCTGAAACCAGCATATTTGTATTATCACAGCTCTCAGTTAACTAAATATGCCTTTTTTGAAGTGTTCATATTCAGCTAAAAAAAAAAAAGAGGCTTTGCAGAACATGAGTTTGTGAAGTCGGCAGTGATGGCACAAGCGAAGTCTAGCCAATTATTTTTTTTCACTTAAGCTTGAGAGTTTTATCTTTTAGATAGATATCAGAAGTGACAGTTTTCTTACATCCAATGAATATGTATCCAGCTTGAGATTTTCAGAAATGCTAGGAGTTTAGTCTATTGGTGATAAAAGGAAATAAGAAATTAATATTTTTTTTGTCTGAATTCCTTAAGCTGCTTTGAAAACCTCAATTAAGAGCTGATGAGCTTAAAACACTTCTTTGGGATTGTCCATGCATGTTAGACATCTCTTACTGTAAAGCTTCACTATGTACTAAAAAAGGTGATTGCTCTTACACAGGTGAAAATACTAGATTTAAATTATTGTGGTTACACATACAATATAAAATATGGAGTACAGATGTTTCACATATAAACATCTGTCTGCCTTTGTGCTCAATTTAGAAGAAAGTTTAGGTCTAGATGAAAACAAGAGTCCTAGTTAAATTTGGAGCCTTAGTTTGCCTTCTGTTTCTTCAACAGAGATGTATTAGGGTCTTAAGCTTTTAGCAATCTTAACGGTGCAGTTTTTCACTCTGGCTAGGGTAGATCCAGATGATCCTTTCCTGGGTTAGTGTGCAAGTTGTCTGAAATAGCTGTATGTTTTTAACACATGTGAAAATCCTTTTTTTTTGTTTTTTTTTTGGTTTTTTTTGTTAAGTACAGGAATCTTTTATTTCTCAAGGACGGGGAGAACTAGGGTGAATTTATTAACACCAGTACCTAGCAATATCTAAGTATATGCATCATGTTTTAATTTTTTCCTACAAGTTAGGAAAAAGTGACACTTATAGGAGGATAGTTTTTAATTCAGTAATGATTATTCATTCTGTGCTATTTGCAGATGAGGGACAAACATCAGTAGAATTTGTCAAGATCCAAACACTAGATTTGAGATTTTATAGTATAGTGTGTGTTGGAATAGGCATTTTTCTTAGTGCATCAGAAGCAGGTGCATTCATTTCACATACTTGTTGGTGCAGTGACATCCTGATGTCAAATTTTGGCAGGATCTGGCAGATCCAGTAAAGCAGGTAGATCCAGATTTTACCTTTTGCCTAGCAGGGGGCTAAATTGGTTGCCACGGTCTGGCAAAGCAGTCAGTGCAGTGGGGAGAAGGAGGGAGATATATGCATAGAGAAATGGATGGCACTGATTTCTTCTTAAGTAGCTGCTCTTTAAATAGCTCTCAATGAAAACCACACACACGCAGTGCTGTGCTTCTACAAGTGTAAACTCTGTCTTTGCTCCTGCTCTTCAGTAGAAGAAGCTTCAGCAAGCTAGTTTCTGTCTAGTTCTAATCTGGAATCAATGCATGATGTTTATTGCTCAGTTATAGTACAATTTCAAACATGGTGGGTGGGACAAAAAGCGTTAATGTGCAATTCTGTAATGTAAATATAAATATAAATGCAAGTTCTTTACAGCTTAGAAAAAAAGTGAGTGCCAGGACCCATGCTGTTTGTGACTCTGCTCTATTTCTGAGTGTGAAGGCCTGTTTTGTTACAGGGGGTGTTTAATCGCACAAGGTCCACTTGCCTAAAAAGATTTTAAACTATTTTTTTGTTGTAGCTTCTTTCGGTCTGTTGATGTGACTGCATTAGTGTTTGAACCAGTGATGTCTGTGTGTTATCAGCTCTCTAAGCTTTGTTGTTTGTTATGGCAAAAATAGGAAAAATCATGGTAGAAATTACGAAAGTCATAATGTTTGTTAAGAAAAAGAAAAGTCACCATATGGCTCAACAGATTTTAATTAATATTAAATTGCCAGGGGAAATTTTGAAAAAAAAGTCAAATAAAAAGCCTTTATTTTACAAATAAATGCTCAGAATCTGTTTTCAAATATATTTCTGGGGCAATTAGGACTATTAGGAAGCCTAGAGATAGTGATGGGAGTGCAGGGGCATTTTCAGAAATACAAAATGCACAAGACGTCTTTGGAGAATTTGGCAGCTACCTACTTACTGTCCAAAACCTGACATTTAACTCCCACTGGGAGGTGGTAGATATTTCATTTCCTTTAGGCCTTTCTGATATTTATTTTATCCTGCAAGTGT
This sequence comes from Corythornis vintsioides, assembly GCA_025447755.1. NCBI lineage: Eukaryota > Metazoa > Chordata > Aves > Coraciiformes > Alcedinidae > Corythornis > Corythornis vintsioides. The sequence goes on along the minus strand of JAOEGS010016514.1, from coordinate 5,917 downwards.
AACAAGTAATTTTACTTAAATTTGAAATTGCACAAGACAACGCATCTAGACTCCAAGTTAACAACAGTTATCATAGTACTCTTTGTTAACAGGGTGAACGGAATGGCAGAGTTCGTGGTTTCCGTGCCAAGAAACCACGTGGCAAGGGCAATTTGATTTTTCTCAGGGAAATAATGCTCAACAGAATGGCACATCTTAAGTCAGAGAAATGAATATATGCTCAGTTGTAAAACATATAGCTGGGTGCTCCTCCTTAATAGGAGTGCTTTTCTGAAGGTGGGCAGTAGGAAGGAATTTGAAAGAAAATTAGTTCTGTAGCTATAAGTTGCAATAAACAAATTATTGAGTGGAAAAGTTTTAAATACAAACTGAAGGTGATGATTAGTGGCATCAGAGGTGGCCGTTGCCTGTGATGTGCTGTAGTCCTGCAGCTCCAGAAGCAGCCCTTAGAGACCGCGCATTGGGGAACTCAGAGCTCTGTGTGCATGGCAGGTTGTTGTGTCCATCGCTCGACTGTGCTCCTCAGATCTCTCTGAATCTCCTGGTGTTTCTCATGTATGACAACAGACTGTGTTGCCAGCATCCAACAATAGCATATATTTGGCCATAAAGACACAGATTTGTGGCATTGTTCAATAGTTAATTAATGTTCTGCTGCATATAACTTATACAAAGCATTAGTCTATTAGCTCAGGTAACCATGGAGATAATAAGTAATTTGCATACATGGAAACTCTGGGTTCATTTAGGTCTAATGCCTGCATTTTATTCATAACTACATCTTTCAAACATTAATACTAATAAATATTTTCATTAATAATATTTTCTGCTAACTGAAAATAATTGGCCTAATTTGTGAAAATATGGAGCTGATTGAAAATTAACTACCGAAAATAACCTAACTTGCCCTTAGACTCAAGTGAGGTGCAAAAATTGTGAAAATTAAATTAAGCTGCTAATATATTAATAGTCTTGAATCTTATTAATAACATGGAATTAAGGACTTACAATATTGTTAGTCCTGACAGATTCTAATTATGGTTTAGACTTTGTTTTCTAATTGCGGTTGTTGTTACAACTCCACATTAATGAACAGGCTAATTATATTAGGTGTGTTTACATGTTGCTTTTATATGCTAATATGATTTGTATGTGTTTAGGGAATGTATGTAAAGGAGATGTTTGTGGTGCTTTACATACTTTAATGAATAATAAATATGAGCAACAAATAGTCTTAATTTTTAAAAGCCAAACGTTTTGCTAATGATGCATGTAAAACATTTCATTAATAAGACTAGATGTAGAGCCCACCAGTCACAGTAATAAATGGCAATTTGATTGTAAAAAGCTTGAGTAGAATAGTAACAGGGTAATTCTTCATTACATAGGAGTCACACCAGTTTTATTCACCTGTAATTCTGCATCTGTCAGTAAATATCAACCTAGAAAAACACCACATTATTGCAGATGTTAATCAGTGTAATAACAAACTCTGCAGTCCTAGTTCAGTGGAAGCTTCTGTTGTTGTTAAGTTTGGATAGCATGCCTGTTGTTACCCCACTTTTAGGTATAGTGTAGGTACTGTGAGTGTGCAAGGAGGGGATTGATCAGTCCAGCTGCATCCCTGTTAGCACCATCTTACATGTACAGGTGCTGGTATGTGATGGGGCAAGATTCCTGATGCCACGTAGCCTCTGCCACTCATGCCTGTGGAGAAATGGTAGCTTCCTAAGGAAAGATGGTCTCTGAGTGGGCTTTTCCTATACACTTCTGTTAAGATCAGCAGCAGCTCCTGCTGCAAAATGTGGCCTCTTTGAGGGAGGATACAAGTCATGGTTTTCCATTAATATATCACTTGCATCAAATCAGAAGAACAGGAAATATCCTATGTGGTTGTATTTGTTAGAACCATAGTTACTGTTGTTTGTCCAGCTGTGTCCAGCTGTATGTTCAGTTTCCTGGTAGAGGAGATTTTCTTTATTGCAGAGGTTGGTTTTGGTGTGTAGTAACACCATTCTCCAGGTGGAATGCCTTAAACAAAAATGATCTTCCATCTATTTGGACAAAGAAAGGAAGTATGTCTGACCACTTTCCCTATGCACCTGATCGCAGATTCCAAGAAACCTACATTTCAATGGCCCAATGGCCAATGCTCTTGAGTTTTCCTGAATTTGGATCCTGACATGCTTCTGCTGAAGTAAACATAAACTTTTCAGTGACTCCACTGAAACGGAGTGCGTGGCTGAGGGCCTCATCTACATGAACATAGCAGACTTGTGAACCATCTGTTCCTCATTTATCAAGTAGAAAAAATTTTTATGGAAGACTCAGGATGTCCAAATGCATACCTGAACTGCAGTTACGGTGATTGCATTGGAGCATAAATGTATTTGGGTTGTTTTTGCAGCCTCTTACTGAAAGTCTCATAATGTGGAAAGTCTACAACTCCAGGATAATCAACTCTAGTGCTTAACTATCCTAATGTTTTAAAGTTTTTACTATTGGCCTTACTTAAGCATTTCTTGATGAAGTTTTTGCTCTGTTTTGTTTTTGTGGGTTTTTTTGGTTTTTTTTTTTTTCTTTTTCGCCAAAATTGATGTTGAGAAGGTATTCCCTTTTGTTTTTTAGCTGTTTTGTACCCATTAAAAAAAAAATATTCTTGCATCTCCATTTTCTCTTTTCTAGAGTAAACAATCCCAGTTCCTAAAACCTTGCTCAGGTCACATAGCTTGGGTTTTATAGATCTTTATAATCTTTCTTACTACTTTCCTTAGACTAGTTTACTTCAGTAATATCCAAAACTGGACAAGTACTCTAATCTATTAATTTTTAATAGACCAGAAAAAATGTCTTTTAATGTATATCACATGCTGCAGTATTTCTTTTTACACACACACACACACACACACACACTCTCACACACCACACCACACACACACACACACACCCCCCCCATGGTGTTATTATAATAATGCTATTGAGTCAAATTCACCTTGTGATCTACTGTTACTTTTGGAGATATTTCTGATTTATTTATTCACTCACTGGCCCACTGTTGTTTTGGGGTTTTTTTTGTGCTTTATTAGTCCTACCTAACTGTAGAATTTTGCCACTGTACTTTCTGGCCTGTATTCTACTTATTCAAAACTATTATTCTACTTTATCTAGATATTTTTAAATTCTGCTCACATCCTTGCCTTGTTCTCACTAGCTTCCCCATCTTTATGTTACCTGCAGTTTTCAAAGATATGCTTTCTATTCCTTTAGCCAAATAATTAATCAAAATACTGAATTATATGCTGTTTTGTGGAATGCCATTATGGAAACTCTTCTAGTTTGACATAAATATTTTTCTTCTGAGTTAAGCAGACATCAAACAGTGACTTCTCTAGACCATGTTTCCCCCCAGCTGTTTATGACAAACTCATGAAGTTTTTCTAAAAAATATCTAGTCATTTATGCCTGTCTGTAATGCCTGTTACCATATTGTACAGGTAAAACAGTCTGTATTGCTGCTTACTCATCCTCTTGACACCTTCTAGAAAATGAAATAGTTTGTTATACTATTTCTGTTATAATTAGTAGTAAGGTTTCTGTCCTTTCCTCTCGCTATTTTTAATGCCAAATACTATGTTTGTACCTGTTTACAAATTGTAGTTGATGCTTCTGAGTATGCTTCAATCTGTGCTCAGAGTACCCGAGGGTGAATTAGATCAGGTGTAGCTATTTTGAAAACAGCTAACTTGACTAAATACTTCAAGTCTGTTTTTTCCTGTCACTGGTGTTGGGCCTGTTAAACTTCTAATCACAGCTGACCATCTTAGGTAAATTAATTTTTCTTTTCTATTTTTCACATACCAGTAATAATTTAACAGAATGTAGCTCACTGGGGAGTCCAAAAACATGTTTTAGAAACTGCATAAATATGCAGGCATTTACCTGCTCCAAGCTCCTGACATCCGTGGCCAGATGGCTGCCAGTATCCAAGCTGGCTTTGGTTTAAAGCTAACTTTGGTATGTTTGCTCTAATTTACCATTACATCAGCAATGTAAACACATCAATTTACTAAGAAGTTAGGAAAATTACTTGTATAGAAAACTTGTTTATAAATTTAATGTAAATCTGGTTTATGTGGTTTAATATTGCTAAAATGTTTACATAGTACTGGTACCTAAAACATGCTAGACCACCAGTGAAAGGATCATTTGCAAAGTTTTTCTTCTCATCAGTTTTTCTTTACTAGAAATATGATTTACTGACACCTAAGTGATTTTTTTTGCCACTTGAAATAACTGATAATATGGATGACACATATTCCTTTTACCATATTAACTGCCTTGCTATTTGTTGTACTTGACAAACCTTGAGAAATTTCTGGATTCAGTGAAGCATCCATTTTGAATGACTCCACAGTTACATAAGGGATTTCCTGGCAGTGAAAGGTTTAATGTTGCCATATTAATTCTCTTGTAGCCAGCATGAAAAAGAGTCAAGAATACTTTGTACTTCAGATCCTATTTGATACAAAAGGAAGTAGGATTTCTGTTCAAGTATGACTGTTCTTAATCACTGGAGAGGTACTTCAATAGAGAGAAGTTACAAACCAAAAATCCCTAGCTCTTATGAATTGTTTTAAACTACTGATCTGAAAGCATTTTGGGAGTAAATGCTGTTATCTGCATTTTGTACAGGTAGAGATAGGGATTGGGAAATTTTATTTCATCACTAAATGGGGAGGTTGTTAAACAACTACTGTTCAAGTTAAGACTTTTTATGATCAGCAGTTCCAATAACGTTCATCAGGGAGTATTCAAGGAACTGCTTAAAAGTGTCTCTGGACTGTTAATGTTGTCTCTTATTAATTGATATAGCACTGGGAAGGCAAATACCGTGCCAGGATTTTAAATGGGATGGCTTAGTAATTACAAGCCTTTCAGCACAGTGCCAATCCCTGGCAAAACAATGGAAAACTCAGATGGGACATTATTAGTGAAGTAATAATCAGGAATAATGTAATTTATGGCAGTTCTCATTGGTTTATGGACAATATATCTTGTCAGACTAACTCAATAGATTCCTTGTGATATATGAGGTTTGGTCAATGAATGTTGTACAGCTGATGTAATGGACTTTTTTTAGGGCATTTGTCATGGTACCACATGACCTTTGATTTGAATAAGAATAACGCAAATTCAATTAGCAATAGGACCAAAACCTGCTTATCTGATAGTCTTCTCATTATCCAATAGGATTCCTTAGGAATTGTTGAGCCATGCTCTGTTTCCCATTTCTTTTAATGACTGGGAAAATATTGGGTCTTTGGAAATAACTTACAAAGTGATCCATAAATTATGTATGCTTCAGTAAAAATTAAGGTAAACCCATATCTATTTATATTTGGTTTATTTTTTTTTTTTTATTAAAAAAATGTTTAGATATATATCAACAAATAATTTAGCTTGTATTTGTGGGATGAATGACTCTGTCTAATGGCTGGAAATGATCATGATAGATAATTGGTTACATGTAGGATTTCACTGTCAAACAGTGGTCAAAGGCCTGAAGATGGCCTGAAAAGAAACTTCAAACAGGAATCATGTTTTGTCACTTCTGTCTCAATAGTGATATGATAACTTCCTATATAACTGAGTATGTGTGAAGATTCAGGTTCATGCTGCAAAAACTAATAAAGAGTTGGTGAAAACTTAGGGAATGATTAATGGATTGGATATTTTGTGGAGCAAGGTACTCCAGGATTTGAGCCTGTTTAGTTTAAGCAAAGGTAATTTTTCTCAGCCTGTACATATATATATCTCAGTCCAGTAGGTTCCTCCAGAGTATTGATGATAACTTCCTAATGCAGATGTTGGAAGAGCCAACAAGGAGAGGAGTGATGCTGGACCTTGTACTGACCAA
>JAOEGS010016513.1:50566-74809 GCA_025447755.1 Corythornis vintsioides | reverse complement strand
CGCGGAGAGGCTCCGCCGTGCGCCCGCGGCGGGAGCGCGGAACCTCTCCCGGCGCCTCCCCCGCGCCGCCCGGCCAAGGCAGCGGCGGGGGGCGGCGGGCGCGGGCCGCGGGGGGCCGCGCCGCCGGGAAACCGCACCCCGCCCGGACGGCGGTGGGGACACCGCCCGGGGATGGGCACCAGGATTATGGTGAACCGGGACGGTGAGCGCACCCCAGGGTGCCGGGACCGGGAAGAGACTGACCCGGTGTGGAGCCGGGGTCTGGAAGCAAGCCCACCCTGGGTGCTTAGACCCGGCGGGGACCGGGAACGCCCCAGGGAACTTGGACCGATCCGGTGACCCCCACCCAAGGGTACTGGGACCGAGAGAAGCCTGACCTGGTGGGGGCCGGAGGACCGGAAGCAAGGCCATCCCGGAGTGCAGGGACCGTGCGGGGGACTGACCTAATCCTGAGGATTAGGACCGGGCGAGGATGGGGACCAGGAGGGTCCTGACCTGAGGAATAGGGACTGGGCCGGGGATCCCATCTTGAGGTTGCTGGGATGTGAATTGGGACTGCCCCGGAGGGGCAGGACCGTGACTGAGAGGGGTAATCCCACCCAGGGATGCCGGCACCTTCCCGGGCGTGCCGGGCAGATACCATCCCTAGCACCTCGGCACCCCCTCCGCGGGAGGAGCTGCTGCCCCGGTACCGGGCTGCGATCCAGCCCCAGACACCCGCAGACCCCGCGGTGGAACCAGCAGCAGCGGCACAGGGGGATGCTCTGGAGCCTGCCCCTCACAGCCCACGGGCACTGCCCTCTCCGAAGGGACCCGTTTTTGTCCCCTGCCCCAAGTGCGGTGACAGCCCCAGCCCAGCGCAGCTGCCAGCTAACAGCCGCTATAGCTCGGGCTGTTTCCATATCACCTTCCTTAATTGTTTGCCACCAGTCAAACCCTTCACTCGCTCTCTCTGCGTCTCTCTGCTGTATCCTCATCTCTCTCAAACACTTTCACAGCCAGTTGGATGAGTTTATGACTCATGCGACCTTTCAAATAAGCCCCATAATATACCCACCTCTTAAATTAATAGTCTTTTAAGGGCCACGGGTGAGACATGAAAGCATATGATTAACCTGATAGTGTGTACTTCCACAGTTCCCATTTGTATGCGCTCACATGTAAATACTAGTTATTTACTCCCAAAATGCAAATGGAAAATTATGAAGGTTACCAAAAACTCAGGTACTTGATAAATTAAATGTGAAAATTAAGTAGCCTTTTCACCCTTAAATCACCTTATTTGTGCACACTTATTGAGCAGGGCATGCTGATTGCAAGAATGCTAATTTTTATTTATTTATTTACTTCTTCCCCAGTCCCCTGAAGAGCACCTGCTGCACTGGCTGACCTACTGTGGTCACCCTGGTTCATTCCCCTGCTCTGTTATGGGTCCTTTGCCTTGTTTTCCATCACTGTACTGCGCTCAGGCTGGAAGGGAGGCAGTTCTGCCCAGGCTCTCCAGTGCACAGCACTAACATTTTCCAGCATTCTCACCCAGAGAGCTGCAGTACTCAGTGGGCTAAGAGCTGACAGCACACTCTGATGAGGGTGAGGATGGAGACTCAGGGGTTGTTGTCAGAAGCATCCAATCAACCTGCATCACAGTGTGTTCTTCTATGTATATTTTGAGGAGGAACCCTAGCTGTGCAGTTTCTGTGACTGGCGTTGGCAGCAGCATACGACAGTCACAGGTCACACCTTGGTATTACCAGCTGGACATCAAGATGAGTCCTGCACATTACTCCATCTGGATGCTGTTCCCCAGTGAGCTGGCAGGTACCATGCAGGTAGTTCAGGGCAAGGTGCAGGGAGACATGGTGCTTCTCAGGGACAGCTGCCTCGGCTGTGGCATTTTACTCCTTCGTCCTGCCACCCCCACCGCTCCCACTGCCTGTCACCCAGCTCTGGCAGCGCGTGGGGCAGAGCCTGACGCCAGCACACTGCCTGGCCCCCACCCTGCGCAGAGGCAGGAGGCCCGGGGAGGAGGCAGCAAAGATATCTCACACCTACAGCAAAGGGGCTGCAAATTGCATTCTGAGTGGGGGATTTTGCAGCCTTAATTGTGTTATTTTAACATAGTGTGTGTAGGTGTGTGCAGAGTGCACATGTTTCGTTTCCTAGGCTCTTAACAAAGCAAGCTCAAACAGAATCAAAGTCCATGTTGGATCATGTTACCCCTTGTTGGGGTTGGTGGTGGGTGTCCCCATCACCAGCCATGATAGGACAAGAGGAAATGGCTTCAAGTTGCCCCAGGAGAGGTTTAGGTTGGACATAAGGAATAATTTCTTCCCCACAAGGGCTGTCAAGGTCTGGCCCAGGCTTCTCAGGGTAGTGCTGGAGTCCCGATGAGGAGGATGAAGTCCCTGGAGGGGCTTCAAAGCCATGGAGATGTGGTGCTGAGGGACATGGTTTAGTAGTGCCCTGGTAGTGCTGGTGGAACAGTTTAACTCAGTGATCTTCAAGGTCTTTCCAACCAAAATGATTCTATGACACCCTTCACCAAGCCCTGCACCCCTCCTATCACTTATTGTGTGGAGTAGCTGGTCCTAACAGTGAGCCAGGGGACATGCAGGAGATACATTAAGATTTTCAGCTAATAAGAATTTGGGGACCTCTCTCTCTCTCCTGCTTTGCAGGTTCATGTGTTCCAGTGGTAAGACCTGGTGCCCTGCTTTGTGCACCCTAGGTCCCTCCAGCTCTGGCTCTGTCACCCCTTGATGTTCACTGCCTTATCCATTATCATCTACCTGGATCTGGACCCTTCCAAGTTCAGCAAAGTGGAAACAAATAACAGAAACCAGTTCACACTGCAAAGATTTTACAACTTGTGCAAAAAAATGTAAGCCATCCTTGCAGGCAAAAAATGTCCTAAACCGAGATCTGTTAGGCTTTGTCCTTCCAAATCTAGCAATGAAAGCTCTGCTGCATTTAAATTGGCAAAGTGACAAAAAGTAAGTAGTCAGAAATAATCCCTAGCTGGATTAGGTTTTTCCTTGAAGGAAGAGAGTCTCTGATACACAGCAAGTTGAGGTCATTAGCAATGCAGTGAGATGCTGAGCTCCAGCCTTGCCTAGTCTTAATCTCCCAGCTCCCAGGGACCGCAAGGACTCCAGAGCCTTTGGCACGTGTGTTCATCCTTCCCCCCTCCTACCAGGGGATTATTTATATCTGCACATGCTTTGGAAATGCTGTTTGCAACCTACAGGCTCTTACAGGACTCCAGCAGCGAGGCTGCTCCATCCCTACATGATGTGCTGCCCCATTCTGGGAAGTACTCTGAGATGTGACACAGGTGAACAAAGCCATACGTGCCACCAGCCCAAGCGCATGTGGCACATGCAGGCTCACTTGATGTGAGCTTGTGCGGTTGTCTTCCAGCTCTGCAGCTCCCTCCTGGACTTTGGCAGTTTAGCAGCAGTAAAAATAGTAGGGGAGACAAACAGAAATCCATCCTTATTAAACCTCGTTATGCCAGGAGGATGCAGTGAAAGTGCAGAGCTGGCCGTGCAGGGGCTGACAAGCAGCATGTGGCTTCTTGGAGCCCCTGCTGAACATGCTCATCTCAGCTGCAGGCTGAAGTTCACCTGGCTTTGCCCGTACTTCTGCTACCACATGAGCCCACAGTTGCATCTGCTTTTTTCCCCTCTGTGCTGAGCAGGGACATCCCAATCCCAACCAATCTCCAGGAGTGAAGTTAAGAGAACGTCTTTCCCACTGTAATGCAAATACCAGCCTCTGCATGCAGCATGTTTGCATGGGATGGGTGGGGAAGGAAGAAGATGATCAAAAGGATTCTGTAAGGCAGTGGCACCACAGGATTAATAAAGAAACAAACAGCAGGAGATTAAAAGATATTTTGTTGCCCAAGTCCAGCTGGACCATTCTGAGCCACTGTAAAAGGTTTGCTGCTGCTCCAACCCGCTGCAATTTAATTGATTTGATTTACACTCTGAAGAAGAAGGGGGTAACAAATAATGAGGCAAACAGGATTGTAATGCAAATGAAAGGGATGAAAGATGGCTTCAGGGAGACGGCTCTTGAAGGTCAGAGACTAATGCAAAGCTGCTTCTGGTCACTCATTCAAACATTAATGAGGCTGTGTTCCTCCTGATGCCTTTGATGGATGAAGGGACAGCTTGGGAGGCAAGTGTTGTGCCAATGTCTGGTCTTTCTACTCGTTATGGGCAGATCTTCCCTTGTAGTGGTGGGGAGGATTTTACCTAACCTGTTATAGGGACTCAGAATTTTTATGCCTGTGTTTTGCTGGGTAAACAGACTTCTTCATTGGCTTTTTCCAGATAATCCAATGGAGACTCTCACTTCAGAATTAATTAACTTCACTATCAAAAGCTGAGTCATTTGTCACAATGGTTTTGTCATTAGCTCCCATAATTAAGGAAAGTGTCACAAAACCAAATGTTTCACTTACACAAGCCAGAGAGCTGAAGCTCAGAAGCATTTCCGACATGCAGGGAATGGGCATGTCAGTAAAGCTGGAGTGGGGCTCAACCAGTCACCACAAAACCCTGCGTTGGGACCATGGTAGTCTCTCCTGGCAGAGCCCCACAGACCCCCTGTCCTTCAGCTCACACTGCCCCATGGCCAGGGGCTGTGAAGCAGTAGCAGAGGCAGCAGGGGTGGCAGTGGGAGACAGACCAGGTCTGTCCAGCCTGGAGAAGAGATGCTGAGGGTATGTGGGCAGTGCCAGGGCTGGTCAAGCTCTGCAGTTTCCACCCCCTCCCCACCATGTGAATCAGGGTGGTTCCCAGTGACCACCAGCTGTTCCAGGTGGGAGAGCTGAGGACATCTCCTTGCTGAAGGCTCAGTCCCACTACAGAGAAGCACGTGCCCTTCCCAATGAACTTACCAGCTTTCCCAGGGGCACTTCCTGAGAACAGCAGTTCCCTGGATGGAGAGCAGTAGGTGGGCACTGTGCTGCCTCCCCAGCAAGTGAGCAGAGGGCTGTGTAACGGTGCCCTTCGCTGGAAAACCCTTTGTAGCCCCATCAGGAGCACACACGGATGCCAGGGGATCTGCAGAGCCCCAACCCCAAGAGTTCATGACTCATCTGCCCTCACTGCCAGGTCAGGTCATGCAAAGCACCTGCAGGTGCTCTGCCCAGTACCTGAGCTCCCTGCATCAGTCAGATCCCATGCCTGTGAACTATAGGGTCTGGGAACCAGTGTTTACAGGGTGGTGGAAAGATCATCTGCAATAGTGTTAATTAATTAACTCATCTTAATTAGCAATTAACTGAAGATACAAACAACTCACATCTTCCCTCACCCTCTCTACATGATACCTTTAAGCATAGCCATATGTACCTATATGTACCTTTAAGCATAGGCAGTTGCAGGTCTCCAGTCCAGGACACCATTTGCTAATATTCTCTAGCTATACAGATATACATCTTTTGTAGTGAAAAGCTGCAACATCTCTGCGTTTGCTGTTGTAACTGGGCTTGATGGGGCCCTTCTGGACCACCAACAGCCAGAGCCAGCTGGAGGGACCCCAGGGCATGCCCAGCCTGCTGGCTCTCCCCTGCATGCCACCAGAACCTTGCAGGCAAAGGAAGTCAAGCTCTTATTATTTCTTTAAAATTATATATTTTATTTTTTTTCATACATGCAGCAAATAGAATAAAGATTATATGCCCATCTAAAAGGAGGTCTTTATGAGAATCTTCTGACAACACACAGCAGGTAGTCTGGGATGTAGAAAAATCATCAAATACTTGCAGGTAAAATCAAAGTCACAAACACAAACTGTTCAACAATAAACATTTTTTTTAATTATTATTTTATCTTGTTTTAATTGCCACTTTTAACACAATCAGAAATAAACATACTGGATGACACTTCCATGCATGGAGCAAGATGCTTGTTGCTTCTTTTGCTGTTGCAGGCTCAGTGGCTCAGCTGCTTTTGCAGAAGCAGACAAGCTGCAGCACTTGTGTGGGTTTGTTCCACTCTTTAAGTACTGCCTTTTGAACAACTAGATCCTGGCACTCTGTGCTGGAAACCACCCCAGTTCTTCACCTGTATTAGAGCTCCTGGGATTTACAATCATCAGAGCACATCTACTACCCAGAGCACTCTCTCAAGACTACCTATATGGGTTGGCCACTATACAAACTTGCATTCATTTACTAGATGAAGTAAATGGATCAATAACTCCTTTGGTGATGACTCTCTTATTGAGAGAAGGATGTTTAATTGTCCAGCTAGGAGAAACAAGAGCACCAGCAGCACGTCCCCCATACCACACACAAGTGGCATCACCCTGGGGCTGTCCCCTGGCACACATTGGCTGGAGAACAGCCACCTCAGAGCCAGCAACTGGCCCTGAGCTGCCACAAAATGTCTGGGCTGGCACCGGCTGCATCCCAAACACCCAGTGCAGCTGCAGGCAGCAGAGTCAGAGTGGATCAGGGTCTCTGACCCCATCTCGCCTGCTCATGGCTCCACTGCCCTCAGCAGAGCCCTGCAGACTGCCAGAAGCTGGCAACTCCTGCCCAAGCAGAATCCTGGCTCTGTACTTGGCTTCAGCCAGCTCCCTGCTCAGGGTCTTGTCCATTGCTCTTGCTACTCCACTGTCCTCGTGTGCCACCAGGCTCTCCAGCAGTGCTTCACCGCTGAGGGCACCTGGCAGCCTCCCCACTGCTCCCCAGCTCAAGTCGGGCTGTGCTTTAGAGCAGGAACAAGAACAAACAGCCACAGACCCCTCTCCTTTTCTTTGGCAAAATGTCCAAGTGAAAGACCAGAGTATGTTCAGGGAGTACCAGCATTTGCAGCCCTGACATCCCCACAGACAGGAATGGGAATCTGCTCCTGCACCAAAGTATCCCGGTGTGTTCCCAGATACCTATGCTGTTGAAGAAACCCTCGGCTGATGAGTAAGTGCAAGCAGTTATTTCTTCATCTCTAGGAGCTTCAGCTCTGCCCTGTGTCTTCTTCACACATAACATGAGCTCCTTTGCAGTGCCTGTGCCAGGACTGGGTACAGGAACTGTGTAGCTTCTGATGCCCTGAGCAGCTGCTGACCAGCAGCAAAGGGGCCAACAGAACCCCTGTGGGAGATTGTCTTGTTACCTGAGGACCCTGAACCCCACTTACCACCGGTGTTCAGGTGTAATCCAGCCCTGGAGAAAAAGTCAGGTGGCGTGACTGCACGTCCTGCCTCCTCAGACCCTCCTCTACCCTCACCTGGAGAGGTGCAGGGATCTGGGTCCCACCCTACCACCTCCAGATCCCACTGCCTGTGCCACCATAGCCAGGCTGCTCAGAGTGGGACACTGGACTTGCAGCCAACCCCTTGCTCAGCACACAGTGAGCGGTCAAAGTCCATCCTGTAAACCTCTTCTGTAGGTGGAGACAGATACCTCCTCAGTCCCTGTAAGCATCCTTCCACTGATTCACCCACTGCTCACTCACACTGTCCCCATGTCCCCACCGCAGTGGGTATGCTGCGAGTTGGCAGCACGCTTGGGTGCCATTTTACTGGGCTTTACCCATGCATCAGAGCACCCAGGGACCGATTAGTGGGGCTCTCCTGAAGCCTCAGCTCTGAGCATCTTCCTGAAGTGCTGCTTTCCCCATCCAAGACCGAAGATTAAAATCATCAAATTACAGCAAAGAGTGAGTCAACCACTATCACTCTGCCCTTCCTTGGAAGAGTTCAGACAAATCTTGATGTCTGTGCAGGGCCAAACACATCCTGTTATGCATTTCTCCACAGAAGAAACAGGTCATCTGGAAAGAAACCTTGAAGTAAGAGTTTGGCAAGTAGAACAGATAACATCAGTAATACTCGAGGTACAAGTCCTGCAAACAGGACCTGGCCTTTGCTAAGGTTTCCCTGGATAGTAGACCTTAATCCTGCAGATCCCAAGGATGCCACCAGAGCTGCTTGATGCAGCTCTGCTGAGCAGGACTATGTGCCATCCCAGCTTCCCTAGGGGCTCCATCCCAGGTTGCCTGGCTTGCTCAGCAGTTCAGCATCACCTGCTCCATACAGAAGTGTCACCTTAACACAGAAGTCCCAGACAGAAAAGACATAACTCCTCCCCCCTGCAGCAGCCCCTGTGTGTAACCATGGACCTGAGGGGCCCCTTGGCACAGGAGACCTGATAGCAGCATCCTGGACAGAACCTGGGAGCAGCTTCAGAGCTGAAGACACAGAAATTAAAAACATTCACCACTGAAGGAATACTAAATCTGCAGCAACAGGGTTGAAGGTTACAGTGACGTACATGCTCTGAACATCAACTGTGGTCTGCAGAGGATGGCAAGACATCTTCTGAAACGTGTGCTGGAGTTACGAGAACCCTCACCAGAAACTAGCTCTGGGCTTTGTCTGGTGCAGGGCATCTCATAAAGCCTCTCGCCCATCTGGCACAATTTGCAGTTTTTCAGGGTTTGGTTTAGTTTTCCCCAGCCCGGGTCAGTACCTGAGGCCATGGACTCTCAGCTCACATCCCCAGCACACGTGGGGCCCTGCCCACTCGCAACTCAACAGTGGGGTGAGGACCCCTCCCCTCCCCAGGACAGCCTTTTTTCCTCCTCAATGAATCATTAAAAGAAGAGAACAATTTCAAAAGGTAGATTTTGATGTTTAGAAAAGATCTACAAACAAGAAAATTTAGGATTCCTCGTAATTCATAAAATTCCACCCCCCATTTTCCCCTATAGGCATGGAGTGATGTCTATTTACATTAGAACTGCTAGTGGTTCACAAAATATACATGTGGGGTGAGGTTTTTTTTTTTGCAATCCAACTAAACTGGTGTGTCACAAGAAAGGGGTAACAGCCAGGGACTCAAAGGATGCTCATATTCGGGGCTCATCCCATTGCAAACTCAAGTTGGGCACAGGTGAGGAACAGGTGGCCTGTTCCTGGCCACCCCTGCCCTCCTGCATGGCACTGGTGCTGTGCACACAGTGCAGATCTGTCTTAGAAACAGCTGCTGGAACTGTCTCTTCTGACTCAGAATTTTGTAAATGATGCAGTAGGTCCTGGATTACTGAATAAAACCCCCAGGAATTTTGGCTGAAATCAGGTGAATCAAGATGCCTGTAAAATTTATGGGGTTTGAGCCTTTAAGATAATAGCAGAGGGTGTAAAGTAGAAAAGTTACCTTTATAAATAGCCCTCAGTACAGCCCTTTTGTAGTGGGCATATTTTCAGTCGGTAAATTGTAAACCGAGAATATAAATGTGTTTTGTTTTGGTAGCATATTAATATCCTTTACAGAGCTGTTAAATTTCAGCACTGTCTGTGAAAAAACAGGAGAAAGATTCATGAGAGTGCTGACGGAGTGTATCAAAACTGCAAACTGTTCCAGATGTTAAAAAAAAGAAAAAGAAAAAAGAAAAAGGAAAATAAATCCCACCTTTCACTTAGAAAAAGGATTTGCTCTGATTTACAAGAACTGGGAGAGAATTTGTTTGGAGTCCGACTGCCGGAGTGTAGGAAAGGCCATATGGCGCGGTGCAGGCGTGCGGGCGGCAAGGGAGGACGGCGGCTCCGGCGAGCCAGGCGGACGGTATATACAATGCCTTTAAAAATACATGTCTAGGAGCAGACTTTTCCACACTGATCAAATGTATCCATATCTTGAACAAAAAGGCTCCTCTAAGACAAGCTCACAGTCATCGCAAGCTTCAGCACAACAGTTTAAGATATCAACCATGCTTAGCATTCAACAGAAACGGTGAGTAGCTAGGGTCACTGGGATCTCAACATCCGATCTCAGAAATTACAAAGACTGTAGCGATTTGGTATATTCCTGTTTAAAAACTCTAATAGTCACCACCAACTATAGTTCCTAGAACTATTTACTGACTGTTAACCCAAACCCCAAACATCTCCAGCAAGGGGAACCAAGCTAGCGAGTGACACAGACATAGGAAGGCCTCCTAAAACAAGCTGTTGGCGAGTTTCGCGTGAGGGTATGTATGTCTGCACTGCTAATCCCGGAAGACTAGTGTCGGTATGTACAAGGCGATCTGGAGTTTCAGACTGTGAGGAGAGGAGAGGGTGGGCAGTGGCTGCACCGCGATCTTACACATTAATGACAAATTCAGGATTAGTGTAGGAGAATCCAGCAAACTCGTTCTGGTCCAAGTTCATGATGAAGAGTTTGTCCGTGGGCGTGAGCTCCACCGGCTGCCGGGTGAACTCTTTGTCGAAGTTCGAAGTGTCTCGTTTGTCCTTCTGTTAAACAGAGAGCACAGAGTTAAACACAGCAAAGGGGGGAGTGTGTCGAGTGAATGAGTGGTGGCAGCACCCAAAGGCACACAGCCAGGAGAGCTCTGCTGTCCCCAGGGGTACTCTGCTGTCCCTGGGCTCTGCACCTGGCACTCAAGATCTGCACATCGGCTTCCAGAGCTGAAGCACAAACCCAGCCCCTGTACAAAAGAAGCAACCACACACCACATGCAAGAAGAACACCCATTTAACACTTCGAAATGCACAAAACAGTAAAGGGAGATGATGAGAGCACAGGGCATCAGGGAGGGCTGCAGGTGTTCCCAGGCCAAGCAGCCCTTCTCTCCTGGCTGCTGAGAGAGAGAGGAGACAGGAAAGAGCAACAACAGGGATGTTTCTCAGCGTGCAAACCCGTCACTGCAAACGGAGATTCACAGCACACAGGAAGAAGGAGCCTGGAGGAAGCAACATGCCTTGAAATGGAAGTAAATTTTCAATAGGATTTCAAAATTTGCACAAAATAACCAACTGTAAGAGCTCCTTTTACTATAAGCTTCATTAAAAAAAAAATAAAATTATGCTATGGTATTGATCAATGCAATGTTTCATTGATCTGAGGATGTGATTTGATCCAGGGTTGTGTACAGAAAATCTACAGTAGTTCAAAACCTCGAAGACTGAAAATTTGATATGTGCAACCTTTTATCATTCTCCTTTCATAAGAAGAACAACTTCACAGCTACATTGAAGGCAAAAAAAAAAAAAAAAAAAGAAAAAAAAGGAAGTTATTGTCTCAGTGCCATGACTTGCCCTCGGCACTGCAGAGCCCAGCCGGTGGGATGGGTTTGTAAGGGTGTGTGTATCAGAGACTGGACAATTATGGTGTGTCTGGCCATGGGAGGTTACAGAGCCTCGGCTGAATGGGAAACCAGTGCAATGGAGATACAATATAAGCACTCAGGATCAGAGAAGAAAACCCAGAGGTATACACCCTGATCCATGTGGTGTGAGTCACCAGGCTGGGAACCTGCTCGGCTTTGTCTTGTTATTAAAACAACCAGTCTGTGCCCCCACTCTGAGCCTGTCCTTGCCCCTGCTCTGCACTGATGAAGCTCCTAGAGAGCAATATGCTGAGTTCTCACTGCAGCATCAATTATCCCACCGTATCCAGGGATTTTGGGGCAGAGACAGGGGCAACTTCACACCTTGAATGGGAGCACGGTTAGAAGACAGCTAAGGGTCAGGTCTCCTCTGGCCAGCCCAGGAGCAACACATCACAACCACAGGCAGACTGAGCCTCTAGAGAAAAGTCCTGCTGCCAGCAGTCAACCAGGATCTCGCCAGCCACACAGAGACTCCGCTTGCTCCAAAAGACATCTACTGGGGCAGCTTCAGCCTTACGGGAAAGACTATGGAGCAGAGAGAGCCAAGGGCAGCCAGGAGGAGATGAGATGGGAAGAAAAACAAGGCTAAAGTTCAAGGAGCAAAGACAGAACTGCCAGAAGAGCTGGGATGTGGCTGTGCTGTCAAGCCAGTGAGGCTTTGAGCATGCCGTGGAGCTCAGGGCCCCTGTGTCCTGACCTGCTAGTGCCAGTGGATCCCAGCCTGTCCCCAAGCTGGAGATGGGGCTCTGCCTTTGCTTTCAGACAAGCAACACTAGGGAGGCAGCATAGTACCTGCAGGGCTCCTCTCCCCAGCACCCAGCAAGAAGAAGAGGTGGATTTGCAGGCAGGAAGCAGGAGTGGAAAAGGGCAGGGGGGGTGGAAGAGCTGACTTCAGGTGCAGAGTTGTGCATGACAAAGGGTGAAGCAGTTGAAATACAAGGATAAGCCCACCTTGATGGCTGGTGGCATCCCCCTGGGACAAGGGGCACAGCCCTCAACTGCAAAGAGGCCATCCGAGAGCAGTCACACAGAGGGTCTTTCTTGTAGGCCCAGCATATGCAGAAGGAAGGAGCTAACTGGCACTGGGCTCCTGCCCCACTCCTGGAAGGATGCTGAGATGACCAAACTGTTCCTGAAGACCATGTTCATCCAGACTGATAAGTTCCAAGACAACAATGTCCTAGCAAGGTAGTGGTTCCTCCTGAGGAGGAATACTCTGGGATGCTGAAAAGGAGAATGAAACATCCACACTGCTGTTGGTGTGAACTGCCACTGCAGTCCCCAGCTCTTTGGAGTGGCCTCTGCTGATGGCACCAGAAAGAGCGAGCACTCACCCTGGGAGCCCTCAGGGGAGCAAAACCTCATGATGCTTTTTGGTGGCAGAAAGCTCTGGCAAAGGCTGTGATGTGCCTGGGAGGGGGCACAGGGTAGTCCGCTTGCCCCTGCGCAGGGTCCCTTGGCAGGTCCCCATGAGTCCTACAGAGGCTCGTTAGGAAACGGCACCACTAGGAGGCCCCGTGTGCCAGCAAGGCCAAGTGGGGTTTGATGATTTCTTACCTTCGGTTCTGTGTGAAATCGGTGGCAATTTGGCCTCTGCCAAAGATGATGAATAGCCTGGGAGCAGGTAGAGAACAGCTACATGGATCTGGTAAACTCAGAGGGAAGGCAGGGGAGATCTGAGGCTGAAAATGCCTCTAGCAAAGGGCTGATTTGGGCAGGTGACAAGGAGTATGGGAGGGATGATGTGGCACAGCCAGCCCAGGCTCCTGCATGCCCTGGGCAGCATGGGCACGTTTTGCCCAAAACAGCACTTGTGCCTGGACCAAAGGGGACAGGAACCGTCCCGACCATCACCGAGCCCCGTCCCTGTGGCAGAGCTCCAGGGTTGCACGAGCTGAGGGACGTCAGGAAGCAGCTCCCGCCAACGCCGTTGTTCAGTGCCTTTTGGAACAATCCCGCAGAGATCAGAACAGCAGTAGCTCAGCAAAAGTGGATTTCCAGAGACAGAAGGGAAATTCTGCATGCGCTCAGGAGGGAGGTTAACAGGAACCTGTAATCCCTCTTTAGCTGAAACTGCCGACTGCTTTTAACAACTGCTCCTCCGAGAGCGCGCAGGCAGCGATGAGTCACCGACACACGGCGCTGCCTCGCCGAGAGCATTGCCTCTGCAGTCCCCAGAAATCCGAAGCGCATGCCGCAGTCGTCTCTGTTCAAGGCACGTAGAGATCCCCAAGCGGCAGAGCTCTGCTCGCCTCGGCAGACTTGTGGGAGCGTTGTCCCGACGCCCCACATCATCCTTCCTCTGAGGGACATCGCACAGAAATCCCTTTCCCCATTCAGTTTGCGCAGTAGGGTCCTGGCCAACGCAGCACGAGCCGGTGCAGGGGATGTGCAGGCGCTTGGAAGATGCTTTCCAGTATGTTGGATCTCGTTCTGGGGACAATCACTGCTGGGGACAGACAGGTCACGGCTCCACAAGCTGCGCGGGAGCTGAGCTGTGCCGGGGGCTGCTGCCGGTGCTGTGCCCCGAACCAGCACTGGCATCTTCCAGCCGTCACCATCTCAGAGCCCAGAACTGTGGAAACTCATTATTGCCAAACACGTGCAGGCTTCTTTGACATTATTTCTCACTTTTTATTTCATAATCAGTACTTGAAAAAAACAAAACAAAAACAACAAAACAAAACAATGGCACATTACAAGTTAAAGCAGACTACAGTGACAGCCCACGAACATCTGCAGAGTAGTATAAAAGGAAGCTGAGTGATTGTGATTGTTTCAAGAGAAATTAATCCTTCCTGAAATCTGATGCCAGAAACAAAACTTCGGCCATTGAAAGACATAGTGGTGATTTTTAAAATAGGACTGTAAGTTGCAACATGTTTCTTTACCAGCTTCATATCAGAATTCACAATACTGTTCAAAGTTCAGTAGCATCTCATGTATGTTAATACCACCTTTTTGACACATTTAAAGCGCAGGTAACAAACTCAATTGCTTTGGCATTTGAAAAATTAAAAAAAAAAAGGAAAAAAAAAAGGAAAAAAGAAAAAATATTTAAAGCAGAGTAAAGAGAGGCAGAGAAAAGAGGCAAAGCAGAGAAAAGAGAGGCAAAGCAGAGAAAAAAAGAGGCAAAGCAGAGAAAAAAAGAGGCAAAGCAGAGAAAAAAAGAGGCAAAGCAGAGAAAAAAGAGGCAAAGCAGAGAAAAAAGAGGCAAAGCAGAGAAAAAAAGAGGGAAAGCAGAGAAAAAAAAAAGAGGGAAAGCAGAGAAAAAAAGAGGCAAAGCAGAGAAAAAAAGAGGGAAAGCAGAGAAAAAAAGAGGCAGAGAAAAAAAGAGGCAGAGAAAAAAAGAGGCAGAGAAAAAAAGAGGCAAAGCAGAGAAAAAAAAGAGGCAAAGCAGAGAAAAGAGAAGTGGGGAGAAAAAATGAGAAGAAAAAAGAGAAAAGGATAAAAATGAAAAGAAAAGGAAAAAAAAAAAAACCCTGAAAAAAAACCAAACAGAAAAAAAATAGAAAAAAAGGTTTTGGTCTGAGAATTAAGGTCATGTGGTATTTACTAGGGTGACCATGAATTTGAAAGCACCTGCAACAGCTCTTTCAAATTCAAAGTGTTTCTTCTGATTTAATCTCCCCACCCACTACTTAGAAACTGCACAACTGGGAGAAATCCTGGCGAGCAGCAGACTTGGCTTCCCAAATAATTCATTGCCGCTGCCAGAGACCCTGTGAAGGGGGCTGCCCCTGCCCCAGGCCACCCGGGGACGAGCCCGTGGTGCCCAACGCAGCCGCTGCAGGTGCTGGAACCGGCATTTCCAACGCTGGGGGAACCAAGAAGCTCTGCCAGCAGTACCACGTGGAAAGGCTCTGTTAAAAACGCTGGCTTGCCACTAAGGCTAAGCAGGTTAAATATTTAATTTCCATGATTATATTAAAAGACTAGAAAAGTGGAAGAGCTGGGAGGAAAGCACATGCTGACGAGATTTCTTAATTGTCACTACTTGCACCTCTCCATTTTAGCTCCATTAGCCAATGAACCACTCTCATTTCCTACACATAAAACGTCATAATAGCACATTTACAGCACTTACAGCACATCACCCGCCCTTTAGTCATGCCCTAAATCCTGTGAAGACACTTCTGGCTTTGGAATATGGTCACTCTAGTAGCACTACTAAAGAAAAACCATGAATGCAAGCTTTGCAGTGGAAAATGTCACCACAACAGCAGCTGGGACCAGATGATGGAGATGCAGGGATGAGATCTATACAGCTACTTAGCTCTTGGCTTCAGGTTTAAAAAACTCAGAGTTAACAAAGGAAAATCCTTCGAATTCTGACTGGTCAATGTTCCTGATGACTTCCTGGTCAGGAGGTGTTAAGACGGGTGGATGGCGAGTGAAAAACCGGTCGAAGTTTTCAGCATTGCGTCCACACTATGAAAGGGGAAGAAAAGAACGGATGGTGGGTGGAGCAAGTGGCACGGGGATGGGGCTACAGACCCCCACCCAGCCTCGCCACACACAGTGCAGAATGGAGAATGGAAGAAGGTGTGACACACACATAAGCTTTGCTGGTTGTGAGATGTGGCACAGCCAGAGATTGGCCAGTCCCACTAGGGGAAGTAATTGCAGGAGAGGAATGCAATGGAAATGCGATTACTTGCTGCCATTCATTGCACAGCTCTGGTGACTTTGCCCTGTCCACACCATGCACACTTCTGAAAGGCCCCTGTGACTTCACTCAGTCTCTGCTACTTCCTCAGGCAGGGAAGTTCTCATCATGTATGGACTGCTTAGGGGCTTCTCCTTGCCCCTGCTCAAGGAGAGGGCTCCTCACCTTCTGCAGAGCTCTTGTAAACTGCTGCTGGCCAAATGCTTAACACAGACACTTGTGCCTGGGAATATCCAGGGCTGCTCTGTCCCTTGCAATAGCTAATAACCAGGTGGGTACTGGGTCGCTGCAGCAGCTACAGACTGTGCTGAATTACTGCCTGCCACATGTGTGTCACATCCCTAGGAGCTGCATATGATGACTTTGCTGTGAGGGCTGGCAAATGCTCCCTCCCATCAGAGCCACCACATGACTGAGACTCTCCTGGGCCTCACTTCTCTGAAGAGATGCAGAAGCTAGCACCATTCGGTCCCTCAGTTCTCTCCATTTCCCCATGGAGAACAGATGCTTCAAATGCTGGGACAGTTTTTCCTGTTATTTAACTTCCATTTGCTAAGGAAACAGATTTACATTTTTCATAAACATCAGACTAAATATAATAAAATATTGAAGACAAATACATGTAAATTGCTACATTTCCCAGCCCCCTCCTCTGCTAGAGAGGAGGTTTTGGGGAAGACATCATCAACATCCATCAGCTTCCAATGGCACATTTCTTTGGTAGCTCTTTGATGTTCTTATAGCACCAAGTGGGACACTTACCCCCAAGTCTCTAAAAATGTTCAACAGGTCACATTTGAGCTGATTTACCTCTTAGTTACTGCTGTGCTGAAGCCTCTGAACTTATTTATCCTACACCACTGTACTTCTTGTACTTTGTAAGGCCATGTCTCAATCGACAGCACATTTCTAGCTTGGGTCTGTCAAGCTTTTGTTCCCTAGCACATCTCCCTGCCACCAGCAGAAGCTCAGCACAGTTTCTAACTCAGCACTCACTCTTCCTCAGAGGCAGTTTCCCTCCTCTGCATCTCTCCTGGACTGTCACTGTCACCCACACTGGAGCATCAGGCCTGGTGAACCCCTGGCCCTGTAGCTGAGCCCATGCCTGAGCCCAGGCAAGAGCACATGCTGCTCTTGGTGGCATAGGTTACAATGTGATTTGATCTTTTGAAGTATTTTGATGCAAAAAATTAGTTGTTGCTGCCCAGAGGAGCCAGGCAAAAAAAAAGAAAATTAAATCTAAAGACAAACAACATTCCCCCAGACCAAACACACAAGCACAGTGCAAACTAGTTCACCAGGATGATGCCAAAGATGATGGCTTCACAGAATGAGCCTGAGAAGCTTCTTCACGCAGCCTATGAATAGCATCACACGTGTAGGGAAGGACCTGCCCCAAGTGCCTGTGATCCCAGTGTGATGCCATCCACATCAGGAACAAATTTCTGGTAAATTCTTGATTTCAAGCAGAGACCCAAACAGAAAAACACATCTCCAAAGAAAGGATAAGGGTCCCTGCACCAGGATAAGCTCACAACTGACCCCAGCCACTGTCTCTGCCAAGGCTGGGAGCAGTATCCTGGGCATGCTGGGGGACAGAGGTGGGGGCAGCCAAGCCCCTGGACATCCCTGCAGAAGATCAGACCAGGCACCCCATCGTCAGTGGGCTGAGGCCAGCAGGTAGCCCCACTACAGGCCAGTAGTGAGGTTGGCAGATATGCAGAAATGCATAGAGAGGTGATCTCCAGATGAGCTGACAGCTCCTTCCAAAAGGAATTCCAACACCAGCTGTCACAGCTCCAGTTTGTGTGGGAAGAGCTGGTCACTGCTCCAGACCATGCAATCCAGTACAGCTTTAGAATCTTGCAAAAATCTGTTTTAGATGCTTGACAAGTCTGACACAGCCAAATGCCTCCCTGAAAGCCATTGTATTAATATCAAAATAGAAAATAAATGCCCAAAAGTGATGTTGCCAGCTCCACAAAGCCTGGAAGCTAAAGTCACAAAATAAAGAGACTGGGGATTTTCGAGGTCACATTGTCACTTGTCCTCCCCCTCAGCACTGGGATAAAACAAGCAATGAGCAAAATTGGCTGGGGAAGTCTGCAGAGCTTTGGGTTATCAGCACAGTAGCACAGAATGTGGCAGGGTTTACCTGCTAATAAGCCGCTCACCTGCAGGTTCCATCAACTCCCAATATACAGCAAGAGCCTTACAGCGCTTTGAAAATAAAGCTGTCATTGCCTATTAGCTTCAGGAAACCCTGGTGGAAACACGCAGGGTGGCTCATCTGAGCTGCCTGACAGCACCAGCCTTCTTCTTGCTATAAAGAAATATGCTGTCTCTTAAAAAAAAATTAGAAGGAAAAAAAAATCAAACAAGAACAACCTCATAAAAGATTTAAAGACTAATCCTTGTGAAATGCTTCCAGTTATTGTGATAGAAAATACAAATATATTTTTGATATGTATATTGGCAAGGAGTAATTCTCATCATAAAGCAATAAGGCAAGAATATGGAGATGGAAAATTTTAAAAGTCACATCTATCCATGGTATTTCACGCCCAGCTTTGTGAAGTTTGCAGATTTTCTGTTGGGATTCACAAAGACTTTTCCTGGTCAGCAAACCAGTCAGCATATCCCCCTCTGGGAGAGCTTTCACATGGATAAAATACACCCTTCAGGGTTGAGAACTGTCTTTGGGTATATAGGAGCCACATCCCAGGGTCCAAAGGCTGTGACCACAGGTCTGTGCTGTCCTCGAGATGCCAGATGGCCACTGGCTCCTGGGAACGTAGTAGGTTCTATTCCAGTGGCCAACTGGAAGCTAGCTGCAGCAACACCATCTTTAGAGCTTCCTCCAGGAGGTTCTTTGTTAAATAAGGGGAGTTGTGCCCTATGAATTCTTACATTTATCTAAACCCACGTAGTGAAAGATCTGCTTCATTTTAATCCTGCATTAATGTACAGGCACCACTCTATCCTGAACAGAGAAAGGGGGAGGGTGGGAATTTATCTTACATAAATCCCCAATGTGTCCTGTCTAATATTTATAGCCAGCGCAGAATGATTCTTTTTCCCAAGCTGCAGAAATAAACCTGTCAGCTTCGAAGATAGCCTTTTCATTTTATCAGTTTCTAGCCTGATTTCAAATAGAGAAAAAAGGCATAATAAAATATTTCCCATTGATCCCTGAGATGCAATCAGAGATCGTAAAAAAACCTGGCTGTTCTTCTGCTGTGGCAAAGCCCCCTCCCCAGCACCCAGGAGAAGTGCTGGGCTGAACACGCCCTCTATTTCCCATTTTTTTAGCTCAAAACAGTGCTACAATCCCACTGGTTTCACAGGCATCTCTCAGGCAAATCTGACCTTCCTGGTGCTGCTCTGGGTTAGAAAACTGCCTCCTTGCTACCCAAGGGAGGACCAGGGCTCTCATGCACTGCTGGCATCATGTTTGGGGGAATCTGGCTCACAGCACAAACCTGGGGCCACAGCAAGGGCGCTTCTGTGCTGGGCATGAGGAACAAAGGTGCTATTGGGTCGTAAGAGCCGGACAAACCATCCAGCTCAGGATGCTCTGGGCAAAGGCTGGGAGCATTCACTGCCAGGGCTTCCTGCTGTGGGACCGTGGCTTTCACAGCTCTCCTATGAGCAAAGCCGAGCTTCTACCCAATGCATGGAAAAATCAGCTGAATAATCAGAGAGGAATCCCAGAGAAAGTCTTTACAAGACCCTCAGGCTACCAGAGAGAATCTTGACTCCGAGAAGAGATGTTTAACCTTAACACATTTGGCTGCCTCCCTGCAGCATGCTCCTGCCTGCCACAGGCCCCCTCAATCCTTAAATTGCTCCTAATTAGGAAATTACTTACGCAAACATCTGAATTCACCTCCTAAAGACTGAAACTGAGGTTACAAAAATGCACACACAGAAGAACTGGAGTTTTTGGATATACAGGTCTATAAATGGCATTTCAATAGTAATTAATTCAAAGCAGTTAGAGAAAAATTAATTTATGCAATTCAAAATTATTAGATTAAAGGCAATTTTTTTCAAACCACTGTCCTGTTGTGAGTAATCCTGTGCTCTGCTATGTGATTTCAATGCTTTCAAAATGAGGAGAGTTTTCAAATCACTAGGCTTCATATAAAGTAAAGGAGTAATTAGATACCAAAAACAATAATTATCTCAACGAGAGACAGCGAAAGCAGGCAAGTGTAAATACACTTCCCAGGATAAATCAGACCCACAAAAGGAATTGTTATGCACAAGCCAAAGCAAGGAGCAGCCAAGCACAGCCCCATGTCAAAACTGACGAGTTTCTGCACACCAAAGACAACCAAGCCCCTGATCTGTCTCATTACCGTCTCTGTGATAAAGGTTAATCAAGCACAAAGCAGGAAGCAACACATGAGCTCTTGGGATTACAATCTGAGCTCTGGGCACATCATAGCTCAACCAGGCAGAAGGCTGAAGGGTCCATGTTCCTGCTGCTGCACAACAATGCAGGTTGCGAGGGGATGGGATGTGAAGCCCTTCCCATGCCCACGCTCACGACCTGCAGAGATGTCACAGAATCAGAGAAATGTGGAAAAAAGAAAAAAAAAAAAAAGTGGGTGCTACAGAAGAAATTAACCAGCAAAGATGCTTCTGGAGGAGAGCGGGTGCAGATAGGAACCATCCCGCAGGGAGAGAGGTGGAGGCAGCACAGGAGCTGCCCACACACTTGCTCTGGAATGGGACCTTCCCCGCTGCCTCCACTGCAGCAACTTCACCTGCCCAGTCACAGCATGGAAGGTCTGGTGCTACTTGAGCAAGGAGCAGAAGTGAATTAAAGATACATTCTGAGAAGCAGAATTTGTTGATATGATGCTGAAGGCAATTTGGACCAGGCTCTGCACACCCTGACTTAGAATAATAAAATTGTTCTGGTGGAAAAAAAGACCTTTCAGATATCGAGATAATTGAGCCCAACTGTTTCCCCAGCACTGCCAGGGCACCACTAACCCTTGTCCCTCAGCACCACATCTCCATGACTTTGAAACCCCTCCAGTGATCATGGGGACTCCACCACTGCCCAGGGCAGCCTGGGACAGGCCTTATAACCCTTCTCAGTTCCAACCTAAATCTCCCCTGGGGCAACTTGAGGCTGGTTCCTCTTGTCCTGTCAACAGAGATTTGTGCTCACAGGGTTAAAGTGCTCAGGCACTACATGGTGCTGGGGGCATGGGAATGCCAGGCTGGCACCACAGCCCCTCTGCTACAGCAAGCCCATGAGCTCTGTGTGCCCAGCTGAAGGTCAGAAGCAAGAACAATGTCCTTCCTTATGACCCAACCCAGGCACATTGTGAAGGTGCCCAAACCCAGATTTTCTTTTCTGTGCTGCTCTGATCTGCACTCACAGCTGGCATGAAAGAAGCTGCATTTTCCAGCACAGATGGACTGCTGTTCAAATATCAGATAGCAGCAGGTACCTGAGTTGTCTTAATCCTACCTAAATCCTAAATCTACAGTGCCTACCTTGCTGTTAATCTTGCCTTCCTATCAAATGGTGAATTCTTCTCACCCAGCACCAGCCGTTGGGTGAGAAGTGACAGACGACAGCTTTGCCATCCCCTTTCTGAGAGCTAGCATCAAAAGGGTTTTTAAGGAAATAAGATGCATAAAGCAAGACTAAATGTGCACATTTTAAAACATAAAACCAGTACGGAAGTGCTTTTGACAGAATTCCATTGTCTGCAACTGTAAAGCACCAGACAACAATGCTGTGCCACAGCCCATGGCAAAGTGGTGCTGGGGACCTGCTCAGGAGGAAAGGGGGTGTGTGTGTGTGTGTATGTGTGTTTGTGTATAGAATGCTGCAGCAACAGTTTCATTAGCAAATCCAACATGGAGATGGGGGAGAGCAGGACCATGGATTTCTGGAGAAATTAGTTCTTGCAGAATAAAATCCCCCAAGTCCCAGTGCCAGCTCAGCCCATCCCAGGGCACAGCAGCAAGCAGGCATGCAGGTGGTGGAAACATGTCAATAAACCCAAGCCTTAAAGACCTGGACTACAACAGAGAGATTCAGACATAGCTGTGACCCTGCCAGTCCTAAAATGGTAAAGTGAAATGGAATAATACTGGTTTGGGTTGAAAGGGACCTTTCATCTAGTCCAATGCCCCTGCAGGGAGCAGGGACATCTGTAACTAGAGCAGGCTGCTCAGAGCCCTGGCCAACCTCACCTGGAATGGTTCCAGGGATGAGGCAGTGACCACCTCTCAGGACAATAAAGAATTCCAGGGACATGTCCCTGGTCCTTGAGTGTATTTGATCACTGCTGCTGGCGAGGCCTCTCTGGGGAAGGATGGAAGGACAGAGAGACCATAGGCAGAGACACAGTGAACAGATGTGCTCAGGGCTATATGGAGATGCCCGAGTCTCACTCCATGGCCCAGGCTGTAGCCCTGCATTGGTCCAGACACCACATGGACGGATATTCCTGCAAAGACACTGGACCAAGAAGCAGCCAAATGCTCTTGTCTTTTTTGACAACTAGCTTTTAGATTATTCCTGCCTCCACCTCAGTCCTGCTGCTAGCAGCTTATCTCTCCCAACAGCCTTGCGCTTTCAGCTCACATGGCATCTCTCTCACTAGTACAGCCCATCTCAAAGCAAGGCAGATGAAAGAGAGCAGCCTGGTTCTGCATGCTGCAGAGCTCCTCTCCACCCACACCAGCACCCACACCCAAGCCTGGCTCTAGCCAGCCTTCCACCGCTTCACCTTGGATAGAAACTGTTGGGTGAAACATGGTTCCACTGACAATTCAGACAGGCTATGGTGCTGAGCTAGATAGTGAAATAAAGGTTAGATTAAAAAAAAAAAAACCACAACAACAAAAAAACCCCAAGAGAGATATAGACCTGTTCAGGTTAAGAAAGAAGGAGGAAAAAAATCCAAGAGGAAGCCCAAGCTCTGTGATGGCAACAGACCATATTGCAACATGACTGAATCCAGGAGCTAAACACGTGGCGCTTCTACCCCTGCAAGTCAGAGTGAGACCTGGTGCCTGAGAGTTGCCCCGTCCCAGCAGCGCCCAGACAAGCACCAAAGCACAGGAGCCGCCGCGAGGAAGGGCAGCTCCAGGCACGCCTGGGAGCACCAGGGGCAGAGGCTGTGCAGGACAGGGGGAGGGGACACCCGCGTGACATTAACGGCCACACTTACAGCCTTTGGCTTGAAGGGTGGCTGGATCTCCTTGCGCTCCAGCTTATCCCAGTCGATGTAGCGGAAGAACGCGTGCTCCTTGATGTCCCGCTCCCCTTCTGGGCCACATCCCAGTCGTTTGGCAGGGTGCTTAGTCATCAGCTTGGGGAGAGGAAGAGACAGTCACTCACAGAGTGGTCAACCACTTCACAAAATGTCCACTTTGAGAAGTCCCCAGGATGCTGCAATCACAGTGTCACAGAGTGGTTTGGGCTGGAAGGAACAACGAAGATTATCTTGCTCAAATTCCCTGCCAAGAGCAGGGCCACCTCCCAGGAGACCAGGTTGCTCAGAGCCCTGTCCAAATGCCCAGCTGGGCAGCCTGTACCATGTGGCTACTGCCCCAGGACACCCCACAAATAGGTCCAAACCACAAGAGCCTCTCCTACCCCCTCTGCCTGCTTCTGGTGTTCAAAGCAGAGGACAGAGGGAGAAGCTGGAGAGGCTCCAGAGACAGGGAAGGTTGACAACGGCTTATGACAGAGACTAAGAAGATTGCGGGTACATAAGTGCTGGGTGGGATGAGCACTACGTGGGATGAGCACATCCTCTCTTCCTCTGGGAATAAAACTGGTTCACAGAAGATAATATCAGGGTGCTGGCAGAGCTCCTGGCACCACCGCAGTCCCACCAGCCTGCTACAGTGGGGGAGCAGAATCAAGCAAAGCTGCTTCCTTCACTTAGTAACAGACATCTCAGCATCTGCATAATGAATTTTGAAAGCCACTGCCCATTTAAGATGAACAATTTGTGCATAGTAACTTTCATTAGCTCTAGAAGTAGAACCCCCACTTTTCTGGAACTGCAGCAGCACAAACAAGAGACTTATTTGTAATGAAAGAGACTATTGGGAGTAAAAAAAAAAAAAAAAAAGGTACAAACAGACCATTAATGTTGTTTATCACAAAGTTCTCCTCTTTACTGGCTCTACAAGAAAAGTGAAACAGGCCACGGGAATTAAGAGCAGCTATACAAATATTAATATCCTGGGGGCATTGCTTGAGTTGTGTTTGGAGATCATATGGAGATCCCTGAGATTTCTAAGATGTTGATGAGGAGACTGAAGGAAGACCTCATCAATGTATATAAATATGTTAAGGGTGAGTGTAGAAAGGATGGAGCCAGACTCTTCTCAATGTCATCCAATGACAGGACAAGAGGCAATGGGTGCAAGTTGGAGCACAAGAGG
>JAOEGS010016513.1:0-50466 GCA_025447755.1 Corythornis vintsioides | reverse complement strand
TGCCCAGGGAGGTTGTGGAGTCTCCACCTCTGGAGACACTTAAGACCCACCTGGATCTGTTCCTGGGTGACTTGGTCAATTTTCACACAAGTCAACCCTGACACCCATGACTGCACAAACCAATCTTGCCCAGGGAAGCTAATCTTTAAAAGTCATGCTACAACAGGGAGCTGAAAGCAAGAAAGAGACTGCAAAGAAAACCCCAAAACAATAAAAGAGAAAAAACAAACCAGTGAAGTAAGAGCAATTCGCTCACCACTGTGCTAGCAAATGGCATGGCACTCATGGCCAGCCAGCTGCAAAGGCAACCCGCAGCTGAAGAACTGATGGAGCCAGGCTTTCTTCAGGCAGCATCACCCCCTGGAAAGCCCATCTGCAAGCAGCATGGACCCACCAGGCTCTGCAAGCTGGACAAGCAATTTCCAGCTGGTGAGACCTGCCTCTCCTCAGTGAAGGGATGTGACTGGCATCAGCATCAGTCCTGCAGAGCCCAGACCTGCTGGGGCTGCTACCTGTGGGACTGCAGCTCACAGCCCTTCAGGAAAAGATTTCACCCCGTCCTCAGCACCCAGACCATGTCTGTCTGCCCTGAATGTGGTCTACCCATCTGCCCTGGGAAAGCCATGCCCTGCTGACCCTCCCCATCCCTCGGCTTTTGTTATGTCCACTTCAAGCTGACTTAGGTTTCATAAATCAGAGGATCTCTGCAGCTCCTTGGCAGGGTCTGGACAGAATCCTGACAATTCAATCAGGTCTCACTCAGCTGCACACAGGCAGGATAATAAAAAGCACCCCCTGACTCAATAAGGTTTTCCTAAAGTGAGAACCCGACAATGTGAGAGCCTGAAATGTGCTAATAAACTGATTTAGTGATTTGGCTGTCGCATCCAATAGCTTAGTTTGCTTCCAGCAAACATGAAAAGGAATCTCTTCATGGGTCTTTTCTGCCAAATGCTGGTCCTGAACACACTGACACACCTCTGGCTTTTGCTGCCAGAGAGTGTTTGTGGCCAGGACAGAGAGCAGGTCTGTGTTGGTAGGATCCTTGCCTCCCTTGACATGGAAGCTTACAGATACCCAGAGGTGAGTGAAGCTGCCGAGGCTGTGCTGTGTAGGGGCTCCCCCTGAGCAGACCCTCCCCTGCAGGAGAGCCCTGTTCCCCCCGAACGCCCAGAGAAAGCCTCTACAGCTCTGCTCACATCTGCACTGTGCTGCTCTGCAGACGCTCCCCTTCCAAAATCCAGCCTGTACCCTTCCCCTATCAGCTTTTCCAGCCATAAAAGGTGCTTTCCAGGTGCGTCCCTACTGGCTTCTGCTGGGAATTCTTTTACACACAGCTGTCCCCCAGGATGAAGTGTCATGGTTGAGTTCCCTCCCTCCAGCCTAACACAACTGCAGCAGCACTGGATTCAAAGCAGATCAGCCAACTAATGAATTGTGAAAGATTTTCTACTTCATGTGGCTGCCTGTAAAGCTGAGCAGAGCTGTACTACAGTTCAGTTGTTCAGTATTTTTAATATATGCACCCAGAAATTTAATTTTCTTGGTTTTCTATTGTGTTTTTATGCACGTGAGCATTAAGGTACCATTACTGATATACAGGACCCTGTAAACATGCAGCTTGATTGTCCTGGCTTACATAAGATAATCAGTTAGCTTTGTATTAAACAGGAACAAGTTGATTTAATCCCTGTACTAATGCAGTGAAAACCCTTCAGGCTTCTGCAGATAACAAAAGATATTTTAGACCAAGTCACCTGTAATGATAAGTCTGGTGTTTGGAGCTCAGACACGGGCAAGACCACGCCTGGACTAACTGCTTTGCTAAATCACAGCTGCATTTCTGCCTCTGGAAGGTGAGTGGACACTGCGTGTTCACCAGCTTCATTTAACAGCAGCACATGTTGCACTAAGAAGCAAAGCTGATCCAGATGATCTTTGCCCATGTTTGTTGAGACCACATGGCTCCCATCAGGGCCTCAGTCCCTCCACCCTCCTGGCACAGATCTGGGCATGCTCCTGCATGGCTCAGCAGTGCCACCACAGCACCACGTCCCACAACATCACAGAATCAATATGGTTGGAAACGACCTCCAAGATCATAAAGTCCATCTGTCTACCCAATATTATCATGGCCACTAAACCATGTCCTAAAGTACCATGCCTACACATTTTTTGAATGCCCCCAGGGATGGTGATTCTACCCCCTCCCTGGGTAGGCTGTTCCAAGGCCTCACCATTCTTTCAGTAGAGAAATTGCTCCTCATGTCCAACCTAAACCTCCCTTGGTGTAACTTAAGCCCATTTTGTCTTGTTCTATCACTAGTTACTTGGGAGAAGAGACCAACACTCACCTCACTACAACAGGGAGGTCTCCTCTCAGCCTCCTCTCTCCAGACTAAACAACCCCAGTTCCCTCAGCTATTCCTCATCAGATGTTCTTCAGACACCTTACCAGCTCCATTGCCCCTCTCCAGCACCTCTTTCTTATCCTGCAGGGGCCACAGCTGAACACAATACTCAAACTGTGGCCTCACCAGTGCTGAATACAGGGGCAGGAGTCCTGGCGCCTTCCCAATTGCAGCCAGAGCTGGCAAATCCCCAGCACCTGGAATGCTCACCACACACAGCCCCAAAGCTTCCCACCTTCCAGCCACCCTTTTCCTGCCCAGGGTGCTGGGACAAGGGCATAGCCTCACATCCAAGAGGGCTGTGGCATGGCACTGCTGAACATTTAAACAATTTATTGTAGAGTATTAGAATAAATTGGTCAATTGCTTAAAATAAAGTTGAACTGAAACTTGTTTGTCATTACTTAGCATGAGTTGCTGAATTGACTGATGCCTTAGGCCACAAGCAGTGAATTTATGCTCAACTTAGACTTGATTACATTAATGGAGGCCCCAAGGAAGCTGCATCCTGTGAAAAATAAGGTACCACATTCACCAGCAGCAGCTCTGGAGGTATCCAGCTCAAGTACTTTTTCTGCTGCACCATTTGAATAAACTATTTTTCTAAGATTTGATGCCTGAGACTCTGCTATGGGAAACTCAGGATGAAGAAACTTCTTTAACAGGCACTAAGCAACTGCAATGTGTTTTTTCCAGGCAGCACCACCAGTGGAAATACCACTCAAAATACCTGTAAATTCTGCTGTGGAAAATGTGCCACTTCGTGCCTTTGCTACCAGGCAGAGATTAAAGAGGGAGCTGATATTCACACATAATATGTTCACCTGGAAAGGTCTCTTTTGCTCAGGCACAGCCAGACCCTTCCATATGGGCCAGGAAGCAGCTGTGCCAGTGCCTGTGGGCACGCACATGCATGTTGCTCCACGGCTCTGAGACAGGAGCCTGGCTCCTGATAACCAAAACAGAGCACAGGAGAGTAAAGCTGAGCTACCTGCACAATGGAACAGCAGCTCTGACATCAGTCTTGGGAGAACAACCTGAGCTGACAGCAGAGGGAGGGAAATGCTCCATTTGATCTGCTAATTGATTGCTGACTGTCGAGTCAAGGAGCTGTGTTCTGGTTAACTCTCCATTTTGCTCCCCAGCCAAGGATCTCTGATTAACGCTTGTTTCTTGGCTCGGGCCTATCCAAGGCTTTCAGGATCAAAATGCTTTTCATCTCTGAGCTGTGCAATACTAAGCGATGACTGGCACTGGCACAGTGGAGTGAAACCGCCTGGGAACATTGGAATTGTTCTGGAGAGCATGGCAGTGAAATACCAAACCATCTGCATTTCAGAGTGGAGGCTTCTTCAAGTGCTTGTTCTCTGGACTAATGGAAGGCTGGGTTTGTGCCCTCCTGGAACACTGACCTTCTACAACACTAACAGCATGGCCTCCATGTCCCTGCAATTAATTGAGACATATTTTACTGTATTCCAGGGGAAAATATGAATATTTTGTTCCCCACTTACTGACAATTCTTAAATACCACATGTATTTTTAATTAAACTTCCTGGTATAGCAGTCTGGTTGCAGCACAGAATGTCAGGAGTTTTTTTGTGCTTCCCTGAAACAACAGTTGTGCAAAGGGAACCACTTTTGCTGCAAAAACAATCAATCAAGAACAAAACAACAAAAACCCCACGCCAGAATTGATAGGGAACTAAGCTCTCCATGCGAGGCGAAAAACACCCTCCCATGCAGCCTCACATTTCCCAAAGTGAGAAAAGCCATTACAGCTACACCCAGCAGACGTTGCAGTCACGGTCTCTTCTCATCTATTTACAGCACCCACATTTTGACTAATGCAACAGCAAACCAAGCTGACAGGGACACTCGCCCCATTCCAGCCTCCACTGCCTCATGAGCGCAGTTCGCTTGGACACTGGTAATGGGGATATCAATGTTCAGCATCACTGATCATCGTCCCTCCGTCCTGCCTGGCCAGGGACACAGTGGACTTTCCCTTACATCCCAACAAACAACAGCAAGAGTAATAAGAGACTATGAGAAAGTCCATGGAAATCTCCCCTTCCTTCACAGAATCCCATCATGGTGGGAGCTGAAAGGGCCCTATGGAGATCATCTGGTACCACACCCCTGCCCCAGCAGGGTCAGCCAGAACAGGGGGCCCAGCATCACAGTGTCCAGGTGGGTTTGGAATCTCTCCAGAGAAGGAGACTCCAGTGTGTGTTCCGAATGAAGGACTTGATTTGACTCCATTCTCCTGCAGATGCTTGGTGGTTTAGACAACCCCCACTCCTTGTGCCCTGCTCCAGGCAGGGAACACCTGCAGCAGCTTTTCCTCCTGGGACAGGCAAAGGCTCCTCTCCAACACCAGCTTGGAATCCTGGCAACGCTGTGAAGAGGCTTTGAAATGCCGCAGTGGGAGCGTTAAGTGCAGTATGTGTCATTTGTAGACAGAAACACTATTTTGAGTTATAGAAGGTTCAGATATTTTAAATATTAACTATTAAAAGCAAACTTTTTTTTTTTTTAATGCCTACACAAACACATATTTATAGCCCTGTTTGACACTGGCTAGCTGAGATGAGGCTCAGTCCCTAGCAATAACCATATGCCTAATGACATCAGGACCTAGCCAGCTTTTATTCATCACAACCTAAATTAACTTAGATTGCATTTAAGTGTTGCCTAGGCCCAGTCCAGAGACAGTTCAGCATGCTGGACAATGCAGAGATTCACTGAACATTAAGAGATACGATAATGAAAATACTGCCCTGACCTGGCAGAGATGCACATCAGGGCTGAACTTCAGGGGCCCCTGAAGGGCAACTTGTCAGAGCTAAATGGAAAACTCCGCAGGATGAAGCCTTTGTATCTCATCTCAAGAAACTATTCAGGAACAACATTAATTTCCTCTAAGCAACATTCTTTGATTCAGCCAAAGATGCATAAAGATCCCCTATTGTCACCAAACTAGGAGAAGGGTCTCTGGGCAGAGACCCTCATCTCTCACATCACACACAGCCAAAGCTCCAATTTTCTCCTGACCTTCACCAGAACAGAGACATGACATCCCTCAGATCCCACATGGGTTTCTGCTCAGAGCAATGTAACAGCACAGAAAGGATCTAGGCATTATTTTTAATTGGTTTTTAGTACATACACATGGAGTAGTGCAAGTTGTGGTTCTGGGAGCAGAGAGCAGGGGTGCCAGAACACAATTAAGTTTTGCCAGATTCCCCTTGTGCTGGAAGCTCACAGCCTGGACCAGGGTAAGGAAGGTTTTGGGACCCCAATGCCCTGTACCCACCAGCTGCACTTCTCCCTCCTCCCCAGAATTAAAGGTCAATCCTTACCCCTTTGCAGATGGCCACAGCCTCCTTGGACATGGACTTGGGGTAGGCTACATTGTGCTCCATGATGGACTGGAAGAGCTCGTCTTCATCTTCTCCCTCAAAGGGAGCCTAGAGCAAAGCAAACAGAGGTTCAAGGCACATCCGGATCTCCGAGCTACCATTTGCTACTGTGATCCTCAGCCACAGAACCAGCCCGGCTGCGCTGTGACTCGTGTCTCAGCCTTGTGGTCCCTGGTGCCACATCCACGGCTTCAGCTCCAGCACCAAGGAGATGACCCCCTGCTGTGTGCTGGCAACAAAATGATTACACATCAGCATATGCTCATGATGGAATTTAACACAATCCCAGAGGAATAAATTAAAATTCAATTACCTGGCCAGCTAACATTTCATAGAGCAGGACTCCAAATGCCCACCAGTCCACAGACTTCCCATAGGGCTGATAAGCAATTATCTGAAAATGACACAAGCAGCAGGATTACACTCCCATTTTTAACCTGTTGGCACAATGCAAACTCATTTCAAGCTGTAGTCCAGGTCAAAAGACCAAGGTCATTTACTCAGACACCAGTCCCTGAATGGTGGGAAACTGCAATTATGAACAAGGAAGGCTCAGTAACTTTGAAACAATCACATCAGTTTTCAAATGTGCACTAAACAGTAGGAAAACCATCCAAAATATTAACTGTGATTTGAGACAGATTCATCCCGATTCAGACAAATTCAGCATCTTAGCTGTGCTCTTGCAGACTCATGGCAGCCAGGCATGTTGCAGCAGGAACAGCCAGCCCTGCCTACCCCAGTGCACTTGAGAATTTATTTTTTTTTTTTTTCTCCGCTGACTTTAACAGGGTTGGTTTGAAATAACAGAGTGTGGACCTTCATGGATAGTATGTGGCCTTTTAAAACAGACATGCAGCATTATGGGCTGTCAAACCCCTCTGTGCTCCAAGCTGCCAGTTTGCTTTCTATTATTTACTGCAGAACATTCCTCACAATATGACCTAATAACCAATGACTCCAGCTTTCCCTGAGCAGGGTGGTCATTCTGGAGTTAGGATGTAACTTTGGGATTTGTTATTTGTTGTTTTTTTGTTTTTTTTTTCTTATCTATTTAAAAAAAAAAATAAATCAACATTTATTTTGGATGACATGGTGAATTTCTGTATTTTTCCATTATTTACTCTGCAAAATCTTAAACACCCTAAATTCATTATCACAGGGCCCTGAAACAAAGCCAGACAGCTCACCTGCCTCCATGGAGCAAGTGACCTCACCTGAGTGTGTTGGTAGTTTGAGCACTTCTAGAAAGACCCCACATTCAAACAAGAAAAGTGGCTGGTGGAGAAACAGCCCCAGCCCTGGGAGAGTCCCACAGAACCTTTCCTGCTTGGTTCTTCATGTCCCTGGGCTCAGGAATGCATCAAGACACCAGGTCCACCGTGGAAGAACTGCCTGAAGCCAGCCCCCCCCTGCTCCCTTCCCTTTGGCCAGGAGAATCCCTGCACCCTCTAGCCTCATCCCAGCTGTGGTGGGAGGCTGGGGGTGATCAGTGCCAGCTCCAGCCCAGGGACCACAGGAGGAGCCAGGCTCCCACAGGCATCTTTCTGCTCTGAAAGGTCTTTCAAGCTCCATTTTATTTGCTGCTGACGGGCATCATTTCAGCAGTTGGGGTTTGACAGGCCCTGGGCTTTGCCATCTGTTACTTGATGCAAAACAATTATGCAATTTATTCATCCTAATTACAGCATTCTATGCTGCAAAGATTCCTATACTTGAGTATAAATGTAAATCATATGCTAATCACAGGAGAATGTACACAACAAGCCAGCCCCAGAGGTCTGTTCCTGCTCTTCCTACACCTGCATCCCAGCAAGGCTCCAGCCCCATGGCTCTGAGCAATGCCTGAAACCTCCAGGGACCTCCTGTTCAGCCACCCCTGCCCTCACAGAGGACCTCTACAGTGTTCAACAGGATCTGCAGGGTCCCACCAGAAGCTACGTCAAGATGCAGTTTAGATGCTGCCACCCCACCTAAGAAAAGATGAGCTCCATCATGCAGAAGTGGTGACACAACTGGCAGCATCCCACAGGCAGGCTTGACCCTTTCCACCCAGATCAAACACTGCGTTTCAGCTCTGAAATTCCTAGACTGAGTGCACTTGAAGTTCCTCCCCCCTGTTCTTTAGATGATTTATGAGCGCTCTGGGAAATTTACGTGTGAACTGTTCACACCACAAAGGCCTTTAAAAGAAAACCATTCTTAGAATAAAGACTTGCAGAGAAGAAGTCTCTGTAAATTGAAGTTGCCAACTGCATGTTAGGGAAGGTCAAAACCCAACGGCTGGAGAACACATTTTGTTCAGAGGAAATTACACATACAGGGTCATTTGCACTT
The DNA here is from genome assembly GCA_025447755.1 of Corythornis vintsioides. Taxonomy (NCBI): domain Eukaryota; kingdom Metazoa; phylum Chordata; class Aves; order Coraciiformes; family Alcedinidae; genus Corythornis; species Corythornis vintsioides. The sequence continues at coordinate 42,293 of JAOEGS010016513.1, read as the reverse complement.
GGTGTCTGTCCGTTTGGCATGCAGAGCTGTACCTTAGAATAGAAAAAGCCCTTAAAATGGGTCAAGCACATCGCAGGACATTGTTACCCTGAAGAAACGTTGGCTGGAGCACATTGTGGCTTCCTAATGGGAGGGAGCAGGGTCCAGCAGAAGGGCCCTGCAGCAGAGCTACATGCAGGGACCCTGGCTCTGCTGCAAGCTCAGCCACCATACAGGAGACCATGCCAGAACCATATCCACCTTTTTCTATTTATAGTGTAGGGGATGTGAATATTCACTCATTTGAGACTTGCTGGTAGCAGGTGTTAAGAGCATTCCTGGATACTGGAGCAATTTGCATCCTAATTTCCCACTTTCTGTTTTTCTTTTGGAGAAAAAAAAAATAGAGCAAGGAGAAGAAAATACAAGTGTAAGTTCTAATGCTCTAGAAAAATGGTCATTTGTCCTGTTTGAAAGAGTATTAATCGCAAAGAGCAACTGAGCTATACTAATATTAATCTTGGTAGGATGAGGACATGTTATAGGCATTTGAATGAGTAATTAAAAACCTCTCTGACTGCAGCAGAACACGTCGCCTACCATACAAGTGTCTGTGTCCTACAAAAGAGGATCTCTTCCTTTAAAATATTTATATGAATAAATATTAATGTCGTCATTCAAAATTCCACAGAGCGAGAATAATTTAGAGGGATGTTTTTATGTTAAGGGAACAGACATTTGGGTGTAATTACTCACCTGAAATATGCCAGCCTGACACAGAGTTACACCCATACAGCACTTCATGTCAGTGTCATATGTGACTCCATCATGTAAGTATTCAACAAATGTAAAGCAATTCTGGGGTGATCTACAGCTGTAGACAGGGAGCCTCTCCTCAGCAGGCACACAGCCCTTCACAGGGAGTAACAAGCTGGAGAGATCTAAAGATTTCCACTTCACATAGAAATGCTACTCACTAATAATTCCACTTTCATGTTGTGCGGAAGCAGCTGCCACATGGTGAGGGACAGAGCTGAACTCCTGGGCTCCTCTTTTCCAGGAGTGTGAGGAGATCAGCCCTTGGGGGTTTGAGCATACCAAAGGTGGGACAGGCGTGGTAACACCAGCAGCACAAATGTGGGACAAACACCCAGACATGGAAAGCACACTGCAGGGAGACCAGCAAAGAGAGCTGTCTGTACAGGGAGGCAGGAGCAGGACACAAAGAGAGGCGAATCCAGCATCACTGCTTCCTTAGAGGCAGCGCTTGGTGGGACAGAGACCACTGATGAACCCTCCAGGCTGATGGTGAATTCGCTAACACCCCTGTTGCTGTCCAAAAGATGCCCAAAGCAAGGCCGCCTGTGGCAAGGAGGATCTGCCAGGCTCCCAAAACACGTACGCAGCGCTGCCATCCACTCGCACCCTACCTCAGGTGCAATGTAGTCTGGAGTGCCACAGAAGGTCTTGGTCGTCACCCCGTCCCAGATGTTCTCCTTGCACATGCCGAAGTCTGCGATCTTTATGTGCCCCTCACTATCCAGCATCACATTGTCCAGCTTTAGGTCTCTGCAAGGAGAGAGCAAAACCATGACATAAAAGACCTCCCAGAAAAGACACAGCTTTCCTGACTCAGGGTGCTCTTTTGCAAGTGAGCTCTGGCTTCAGCTCACACCCAGACTCTCATAGGAGAACATCTGGGGAAGTGAGCAAACCCACACCCGGGATCTGTCAGGATCAAGTGTTTATTTTCCTGGTAACCCACAGGAACACCACGCTGGGCAAACTGCTTTTAAGCATATGACAGACAACACTCTCATCTAGCAGGGAGACAGATTTAACATTTTTATTTTTTGTGCCTATGAAAATCAAAGTGTACTCAAAGCTCACCAGCAATGAAGTGCCTGCTCAGCACAAGTCCCTGAACTGCCCATGCTTATGCTCTCCCATGAAAATATAAATTGATTGTGTTTCTCTCTGATCCTCATCCGCAGAGTATCCGATAGTTAAATCCAACCCTGTGGGAGCTTTGTTCTTTAGCACAAATTATGGAGCCAGTTTCAGCTGTAGAGCTCCCAGCACAACTGCCAGCCCTGACCGGCCTCTCCTGAGGTGGTCTCCAACCTGAAGGACAGTTCTGCTGCAAACAGTATTTCAGGTGAGATTTATACGTTCCCAGCCATGCCCTCCCCACACAGTTCTGTGACTGATACCCTCCCTGGCTGATGGCCTACAGTAAAGTATTACTCAGAGGCCTCCATTTCAATATCAGAGCATGACTGCAAGATTCCCCTTGCCCAATGGTCATATTACACTTTCCTTGTCCAAAGGGAATGCTGTGATGTGTGACCCCTTATGGGTGTTAAAATGCTGCAGCAAGTGAATTTTCCTTCCTGTGGGAAAGTGAAGGTTCTCACCAAGTGGTGACCTTGCTGGCATTTGTTCGTAAAACAGCAGAAAGATGTTTTGGCTATGGGTGTTGTGGCACCCCAGCCAATCACCCCAGGGGGTGGCTGATTTCTTGTCCAATTACCTTGAAGTTAAAAGGGTATAAAAAGAGCTGTACATTAATAAAAAAGGATCTTAGAATCTTGGTCAAGGAAATCATCTCTGTTTCTCTCTTTCTCCTCCTCTGGCCACTGGCAGGTAAACAACAGCCCCTCTTCTTAGGGACTCCTGGTTGAAATACCCCACCTGGAACAGCCTGCTCAGTACAACCATGGGGCTGCATGGCACATGAGCTTCAAACATGTTAGTTAAGAGGCCAGTATGCATGATTTAAAGCTTCTTGATGTTTTTAAACTTTTTTTTTCTAATTATTGTGTCAGTGCTTAGAACTCTGAGAGGCCAAAGGCAGAGGGACATGAGCCTGGGTTTGGATTCAAAGGAAGAAAAGAAGAAGGGGCACTGGGGACTGGCAGATCTAGAATCTCTCTGTAACAGCTGATGGCAGAACACACCCCTCATGTCAGGTTTGCTCCACTTCTTTCATTTCCAGAAGAGTCTTCAGCATCTCATCGCTTCAGTAGCACAGCCAGCACAGCTTGTGCAGAGCTGTTAATGGGATCTGACGCTCATCAGGATGCTCTGCTCTGCCTTGGGCTCTGGGGATGCTCCCATGCAGGGACAAGCAGAGCTACACTAGTTTCAGTGCTTCACCAGCAGCCTCCGAGCCCAGCCTGGCAGTAACCTGGCTAACTCTGGACGTTACAATCATCTCTTGAGTGAAAAAGAAGTTTCAGTGTCTGAACAAGAAGCGACAGACTCACACTGAGATCTCAGGATCAGCCACTGGATGCTCTAGTGTTAACAGTAAGAAAACAGTGCCCTGCAGCAAAATACATGGATCAGAACTGGTCTGTACTGCCAGGGAGCATTTGTGTCATACAGAAAGAAACCAAGAAACAAGAGCAGGAAAGGAACCAAAGCTGCCTTCCTGTGGAAGGAACAGGGACCAAGACAATCACATTCTCCAAGGCCAGTGACACCGCAAGGCTCTTCACTCTGTTTCAGGGGTGCTTCCAGACTCCATCTGTGGCCCCGACAGTGGGAAGAGCCCTGCAGCTGGTCGCTGTGTTGCAGAGCAGGGCTGCAGGAGCCCTGCAGAGCACCCTGCTCCTTGTATCGCCCTGCCTGTGATGGGGGAATTCTCAGGGGAAGAGAGTAAGGAGGAACTCGCTCACCTACCGATAAATGATGCCTTTGCTCTGCAGGAAGAAGAGGCCAATGGCTATTTCTGCTGCGTAGAATCTGAAATTAGATTTAAAAGGAAGACTGATAATTAAAGGAGATGGATCAATACAAAAACCTTTCAAATCCAAATCGCACCAAATGGAATACGTTGAGCACACATGACCAAAGGATAAACACAGCCACAAGCATAAAAATACCATCAGAGCATCACGTGAGAATGACACAAGGCACCCTCTGCTCTTACTGGGGAGGGATGTGATCAGGTTGCCGTGGGCTAGCAGGGCACTGTCACTTTGTGTTATACAAATTCTCATTAAGCAAGTGCTGGGTTCTATGGCCATTCGTTACCGTGTGCTGCAAGGCGGCTTGAAATGTTATCTGTCATCTCAGGGAGGCTGAGGAGAAAACATGCATGGCCTCTGCTTGCCTTACAGAATATTCTGGGTCTCGGAGGACTCTGATGGGGTCTGAAACATCAGTTCAAACCCTCCTGGGCTGTGCTCGCTGTTGGTGTTTTTTATTTAAGAATATGAAGGCTTTCACAAACACATTCTGCTCTGTCCAGATGACAGGGAGCAGAAGCCAAAAGCCACCAGACAACACCTGGTTTTAACCCCAGCAGAGAAGCCAAACACCAATGTGTCTCATACATCCCAGGCATGAACATGGGGCAGAACACAGGTGTGCTGACTGCACAGCAACTGGAAGCTCACTTGCTGCTGCTGGTGTCTCCCATGAAGCCTTCAAACTTCCTTGACTGGTGCTTTAATAAAGGTCAATTTTTGTCTATCAACAACTGCAAGATATCCCAAAGATGAGATGGAGGCACCAGGCAAAGAACTATCCTGCATCTTCTGATTCCTGCTGTTCTTCCTTTCCTTTCCCTCTCTGCCCAGGAGTCGCACCACAAGAGCCTTTGGCCTGGGATTTGTTTCCAGCTATGTGGCAAAGATACATCAAATACCTACCCTAAAGGTGCAAAACTAGGGCTACTGAACTTACACAGCGTGTGGCTCTTTAAACCTCCCAACCTGTTGGATCTGGTACATTAAGTCCCCACCATTCACGTATTCCATCACAAAATACAAGCGATCCTGAAGGAGAAAAGCAAACAATTAGCAGCAGAATTATTAGAATGGGTAATATGCAGGAGTCAGAAATAAGGGCCAAAGTGACTGACAGCTCTGTTCTCTGTATTTCATGGCAATACAATTATCATCATCGCCTCCCCAAGGGGTGCAGGTGGAGCTTGTGCTCATGCCAAGTCCATAGGATAGGTGTACTAACTCATTTGCAGCACTCTGGACCTAAGCTCAGCGCTTTTGCTGGTAGATCTGATGGAGAAGGAAGGTGGAGGAATTCCTAAACCCATGCAGAGGGGCTTGCTCTTGCCCTTCACTGAAGCCACTTGGCAGCGTGTTTGATCAGCTCCTTGCTGCACTTCCCCAGGCACTGCATGGCTTCAATCAGGACACACACTTGAGCAATTCCTCTGGGGACCAGACTCTGTGACTGTGACCAGTAATGACTTGGCCAAGCAGCAGGAGGGCTCTGCAATGGTCCTAGCCCACCAGTCTTGCCCTCTCCCCAGGAGCAGCCAATGGCAGTACCAGGAACACACATGTCTGGCGGGAACCTGGTAGCCCCTGGTCAAGCTGGGGAGGCACAAGGGGGCTGTACCCCCCCCCCCCCCTCCTTTCTCCTCCAGCCTGGTCCAAGGAACTTGATATTCACACATAGTTAATGAGTTAATTGCTAACATCAGAACAAACAGGTCAATCAGTGACTTTGAATCAAAACGCTGCTAGGTGCGATCACAACCACCTATAAGCACATGCTGACTGCCTCTAATATGTTAATCTGCACTTTGCTTTCATTAATTACAACTCTTCAGATTAAAGTCCCCCCTCCTCTTCCACAGAGTGGCAGCCACAGACCTAAGAAATCCCCAGGTACGCTCCTGAAGTGATGTGGTTTCCTCGGCACCACACTGTCCTCAGGAAGCTGGGATTGGGGCTCGCATCGTGCGCTTCCCAGGAGCCGTGGTGACAGTGGGGAGCTGGAAAGGGGGTCCTGTATCCAGCACGGCTTCTGTACCCAACATGGCTTGTGCGTTCACTGAGAGTACTGCTGGGTGTAAAACCAGTCCTCTAAACACTGCTAGAAATGTGAGAAATTGTGGGCCAAGATCACCACTGGACCATGATCAGCCCTGAGGAGAGCATCAAGGCAAGGAATAAGACCTGAGCATTCCCCCAAGCTCATAACTGTGGATTTAATAAACTAAAACCACCTGGATCTTATTGTGTTGCATTTGAACTGAGTTCTGGCATGAGCCCTGTAAGACATGAGGTTTGGTGGTGAGAGCTCCATACCACTCCACACCACCAGTACTTTCACCCTGGGGAATCTGTGCCCTTGAAATGACACTTTCTTCTTATGTTTCACAGCTTTTTTTTTTTTTTTTTTTTTTTTTTTTTTTTTTTTTTTTTTAAGGGAAAATGGCTGTGAAGAAAATTATGCAAGCTGCCAAAACCACCAGCTTAAAATGTTGTGGGCTATTTCTCAGGGAGGGAGGAGCAATAGCTCTGGACCACAGGAGCAGATGCAGAAGGGGGTCACACCTGCTCCAACCTGTGTGAGTAGGTGATGTACAGGATAAGCCAAGTGCTGTGTGACACCAGGCCTGAGTCACCCTGCTGACAACATGCAGCTCACTACAGCCTTCAAAAACCAATTGAGAGTCTCAACACACAGGAGCCCAGAGACATCCCTGGAGCCCAAAGACATCCCGGGACATGGAAGGAAAGACACAAAGGCTGGAGCACTGTGAGAGTTTCAGGTTCACAGTGTTACATGATAATTGATATCTCCCATTCTTCACTTCCTCCTTAAATAAGCCTTGCTCTGCTTCTAAGACAGTTAGGAGCAGAGAGCATCACCATTATAAGGGTTAGGAGAAACTTGGGTCATCAGCCTCTCCACCCCAGGAGCAGCACAGCCAACCCTGGCACTGGGGCAGCCTCAAGGGTCAGTAAATATGATGCTGAAGGAGCAACCAGGTTACATACAGCATGTGGCACTGATGGGACAGAGAAGAGATTTTGGCTTATCAGATCCCTGGAAGTTTCAGAGCATGGCCCACCACAAATGATTGCTTCTGCCAAGGCATCAGCATGTTCAGCAGAAGGCACAGGGCAGCAAAGTCACCTTCAGCAGCCACCGCCACCACAATGCCAGTCATCCTCTGACAGTAACTGGAAGGCAAAGCAATCCTATGCTCGTTTGCAGCTGTTTCCTAAATATATCGATCAACTTCAAGGAGGAAGAATATTATAAGGATGGTCTCTTGAAACAGCCAGCTGAGCTCTAAAATCAGGATTTGAGCTTTCCTCATTTAGGTGGAAAAGAGAATGCTGGTGCTTCAGAGAAAAAAAAAAAAAAAGGCAAAAAAAATAGCAAAACATTATGAATAAAACAGCCAGATGGCTGGCCAGGCTACAGGCTGGAAGAGAGGATAGGGACAGAAAGCTGTCCTGGCTCCTGACTATGGGAGGAAAGGACAGGCTCTGTCCAAGTCTGGAGCATCTAAACTCACTGAACAACAGCAAGTTACAGCTAAATGGATACCTTTTGCAGAGACTTGCGTGGAGCTGGTAGAACACCCACCAACCCCCAGCCTCGGGCAGCCCAGACACAACTCCACTGGTTCCTTCCAATGTGATCCTCCTCCTCATTGACCACTGGCTGGGTCCATCTCCAGCCTGACTTCTTGCTGTGGATGAGCATCAGAGCCACGACAACAGATGAGCTCCCCACTTACCCCTTACTTGTCATTTCTCAGTGTCACTGCTGATGAGACCCTGATTGAAGGGAGGTCATCAGCAAAAGCATGGCTCACCCAGGGACACCTGCTTCCTGGGGACCCAGGCTCTAACCGAGGACCTTTTTGTGGCAGAGCACCCCAGGACTCTTACCTAGGCCATCTCTTGTCCTTTGGACATAGGCAGGAGCTCTCTCATTGCTCATCTTTTGCTTTAAAATGCAGATTTGTGTCTTTTCTCTCTCCCACCAGCCACTGAACCAACAGCCTTAGCTGAGAAGCACACTCTGGACTGTGCTCCCAAAAATCAAAGTGCTTTGTGCCAGCATTTGATAATACACCCTGCTATACATTTTGATTACATTACAAATACGATTACTATTAAGCTACTATAGGTCTGCCAGGCATAATCCTGCGCTGACTCACTTCAGATGCCAGCAAGATGCTGTGTGAAATAGCTTCTCCTGCCACATTTTGATTACTGTGCTGCAAAGCCGGTCCGCAGGCTTTAAATACACTGAATGTGTTTGATAAATGAAATTTCTGGGATAATATTAAAATGTAATCCTCTTGGATAGCATTGTCATCGGTCTAAAGGGCTCTGCTGATTCCCTCTCCTGCTCCCGCTGACACATACCTGCCTGTTTTCATTTGCAGGTTGCTCAGTGGCTGGGCAGAGATTGTTTTGAAGGTCCCTATCCCCTTCCCCACTCCCCCAACTTCCCACTCATACAAACTCAGTCGCACGCTCGTTGCAAACTGAACTTCCTGGTGGTTTGTGTTGAGTTGCACTCTCTGCTCAATTTTGTGACCACCAGAATGAGTCCTGAGGAGAGCACAGTGCTTTGATATTGAATGGGGACCTTACTAATGTCTATAAATAACTGAAGGGTGGGTGTCAAATGGAAGGGGCCAATCTCTCTTCTGTAGTGCCCAGCAATAGGACGAGGAACAATGGGTATAAACTTGAGCATGGAAAGTTCCACATGAGGAGAAATTTTACTGTAAGGGTGACAGAGCCTAGAACAGGCTGCTCAGAGAGGTTGTGGAGTCTCTCTACAGGCTTTCAAAATCCTTCTGGATGCATTCCTGTGTGACACGCCCCAGGTGATCCTGCTTTGGGAAGGGGTGTTGGGACTCAATGGTCTCTAGAGATCCCTTTCAACCCCTAACATTCTATGAATCACATCCAGCTGAAGGAACCGGGAAATCACATTTAATGCCATCAACAGTTCCCTGACCAAAAAAATGGTCTCAGTATTGGACTCCCCACGCTCAACCTTCAGGAGCCAGCAGGGTGCCCTTTGCCCAGGGGTGGACTGCAGCACCGGCACTTACCATTGTCTGAAAGCAGGAGTGGAGCTGGGTCAGGAACGGAGGCTTTCCAGAGAGAGCCAGCACGCGTTTTTCAACCATTGTGCACTCCACATCATCATCCTGGATAACAACATCCTTCTTCAAAATCTTAACGGCATAGAGCTCGTCTGTGCCCTTCCTCTCTGCCAGCATCACCTGCACAGGGAGAGGACATGTGCAGGATAAAGGAACATGTGATTATGCAACATTTCTAGCTGGCCAAGGGCCCACAGTTACAAATAATGGCTTGCTTATGGTCCTGTGGCTCCCATTATAACCCTGAAAAGAGATTCAGGTGCCAAATGATGAAGAAAACTACCAGGGGTATCTCCAAAAGCATGTAGGAACCCAAAAACCAACAAGTAACTCATCTACTTCCTCACCACCGCATTACCTCAAGACACCCAGCCTAAGAAGTTCGCTGATGTCTGAGCCACAGATCATCCTTCATCACTCTCCACTCCCAAGCTGAGCCCTCATCTGACACCCTCAGGGTTCAAAGCAGCATCAGGAGAGGGCCTCAAGGGCTTGAACACAAAGTCCTTCAAGTTAGAAGGTGGTAAAAACTTAAAAGTGGAAACGAGTCAGACAAGAGTAAGAAAAAGCAGCAGGATTCTCTCTGCCTTGCACTCCTGTCACAACACAACCCAATTACATGTGGTTATCACCCAGCCAAAGCACCACTCATCCAGAAGAATCCATCCAACCTCCCATTTTAAACCAGTTTCATCCCTTTGCAGGTTTATTTATTACAATAAATGGGATGCACTGCTTCTGCTGGTGCAAACTGCCCTCATTAATCCCATCAGCCCTAGTGAGGATCCCCAGACCAATCCACCATGGGCCCTCAGCATAAGCTGCTCCTCAGGCTGCCAGCAAAATAAACGGACTCTGAAGCCACATTTTGCTTCCCATTTTCATTTCTTGCACTCTCTCGTCACATTAGATTTGCATGCTCAGTGGAAATGAGCTGCTTTCCATTTGAAAGAGGCTGCAGAAATCCTCCCAGTCACATCAGGAACAGGGGTTGGGACGTTTGGAAAATAAATTGCAAGTCAACATCAATAGGGTGGAACAGAGGTGCATTTCAGACTGTATCAGATTGGCAATGGGAAAAACCATTAAGTGGGTCTTACAGCCAACTTCTGAGTAAAGACAGTGGAATTAACCCTGTTCTTGTCCCTCAGGCAGATGACATGGGGCTGGAGCTCTGCACTTCCCACTGCAAACATGCCTGGCTCCCCCCTGGAGCCTCCCTGGGCAGCTGGAACTGAAGCAGGGAAACCTTCTGAGGTGTGGGGAGCAGGCCGCTGAGGTGGCAAGGCTGGGGACACAGCCTGGGTATAGAGGTCTTTGATGCTCACCCACCAGTACAAGTGAAAATACCAGTGAAATAGGGCAGAGCATCTGGAGAAAGCTGGTGGCTCTGGCTCATTTCAGGCACTTGGCTGCAGACCCAGGAGATGCTGCTTGTCCTTGACACGTGGCTTGTCAGGATTAGCCGGAGAGTCACCGGGGCTCCCTGGCGCCAAGTGCTTTGGAGAAGCCGCTGACATTTACATTTTCATCAGCGGGATGGCAGCAGCCACACACTGCACTGCCCCAGCAGCAGGGCTGAAAAGCACATTGACTGTGTGTCAGTGGTTTCAGGAACCAATTTATCTGCTCACTGATGTTTGAGGGAAGTTGAGAATGTGAAGCACGGAGCAGCTTAGCTTGCTGCTGTGATGCAGCCCAGCGAGGCACAGGCAATAGGACCAGATTGTGCTTCATCTTTTCCTGCTACCAGCTCCCCGAGGCGTCTTTTGACAGCCCTTTGTACCAAATCAAGATGTGCCCACAGGCATGGCCAGATGGGTGCCAGGGCAGCACACACAGTGGCTTCACACAGAGCCTGCACCTCTGCCCTCCCTTGTGATTCTGCACAAACTGAGCTGTTTCAGGTCATTGCCTTCATTTATCTTCAGCATTTTTACATTATTTGAGATTTACAAGTCACTGTGCAGAGGTGCTAAAAAACAGGGCTGATTTTTAAGTGATAAAAGCAGATGAGCTTTGGCTCTTCAAAGGCAGTGGAGAAAGAGATGACTTCAAGAACACTTTTTTTAGGAAGATTAAACCTGTTATCTGAGAACAGGGCATTAGAGGCAATAGCAACTATACACAGACCTACCTTGCTACACATAACCCTTTCAGAGTAAAGTAACTAAACCAGGGAATCTCTGAGCCTGGCATCTGCTACTGCTCCAAGGGAATCACGCTGAGGCAGGGGGTGGCAGCAGGAGCCTGAGATCAAAGTGCCAGGCAAGAGCTTGGAAAGCATCTGGGTGCTTCTCCAGATGTTCTCCTTGGAGGCTCACAGAAGAGAATGTGTCTGGGGACAAATACACTGGAAGACTTCCCCGGGGGTATACATGATCCAAACACAAAGGTAAAAGCTGCTGAAGAGCGGGGATCAGCTGCAGGAAATAGGGATTTGAACTCTGCTGGTGCAATCATAGCCTGTCCTGCATGGGATGAAACACTCGGTTTCACAGGCAATGGGTGCCACTGGGTTGTAAACGCATGATTCCCACCTGACCGGTGACATGGTTATCACTGGCACATTGCTATCATCAGCAGCACAGTGACAGGCAGAACCTGGCTGCTCTATCACACTCAACACAAAAAAATGCTCTAAGGCACAGACAGGCTGTAGATGTTCCACACAGTAACTCCCCAGTGACACAGCAATCACAAGCTCAGCCAGCCAGCTCACAGCTTGGCCCCCAACCCTGCTTCACTGGGGTGGGAAAAGCAGAAGAACTTGGCTGCCTAAAAATGATCTGCGTTCCACGTGCAGTTAAGAGGCCGAGCGAGATCAGAGCGTGCCCAGAACCATGTGGCTGCATTTCTCCCTCATGCCTCAGCTGGCAGAGTGAGTGGCTCCAGAAGGGCAGATGGAGAATAACAGGGTCCTGGACACTGCCACTGCTGCTGATGTGTAGATGCCAAAGGGACTGTCAGGCTCCCAACCACGGTGGGATGCCTTGTGCACACTGTGGGCTGGGCACAAACTCTGTGCAGGCAGAACCAGAGCTGCCCTGCACTCAAAGCAGAGGACAGAGCTGCTCAAAGGTCCAGGGGCTTATGTGACGATCTCAATGCTGCATCCCAGTGATGTTGCGGTGCCAGCCAACAGCTTGCAGTGCCAGTCAACAGCTTGCAGTGTGGAGCTGCAGCCCATCCTGCTCTGAGCTCAGTGCTCTCTGTGTGCCAAGGGCTGGCTCTGAGCTGGCACCAGTACCTTGGCATCGCTGTTCCTATGGTGACTGTGGCTACGGAGGGGGCAGCTAAGATCTCAGGAGAAGGACAGACACTGACAGCAGTTGGTAATGACAAACTGGAAGATCGGGACACACTGAAGCACACAATCATTTTGGTTGGAAGATTCCCTTGAGATCATCGAGTTCAACTGTTCCCCCAGCACTGCAGAGCACCACAAACCTATGTCCCTCAGCACCACATCTCCAACGCTTTGAAGCCTCTCCAGGGATTATGGAGACTCCACCACTGCCCTGGGCAGCCTGGGACAGGCCCTGGAGGGGGCTGAAGAAATTGTTCCTCAGCTCCAACCTGAACTTCCCCTAGCACAACTTGGGGCCAGTTGCTCTTGTCCCGTTCTCTTGTTCCTTGGGAGCAGAGCCCAACCCCACCTGGCTCCGTTCTCCTGTCAGGGAGCTGTTGAGAGCCAGAAGGTCTCCCCTGAGCCTCCTTTTCTCCAGGCTAAACAAGCCCAGGTCCATCAGCTGCTTCTCACCAGACTTGTGCTCTAGACCCCTTCCCAGATCTGTTGCCCTTCTCTTGCCATGTTCCAGCCCTTCAATATTCTCCACCTCAATTGCACTGGAAATACAAAAAGATTCAAAGCAGTGACTGCCCCCAGTGCAGTCTGATCACATACCGCACAGAGTTGGGCACAAAACACACACTGGTGAAGCTCCCATGTGCACTCAAAACTTACCACGCACCCAGGGGCCAGAGAACAACTTGGCAAGTCAGAGACTGAGTCCCTACCCACGTGTGCCAGCTGCCAACCCTTCTGCCACGTCTCATACCAGGAAAGGAGAAGAAAGAATTTTACAGCTTGAAGATTATAATAGACATGAAAATAGTCTCCCATTGCACTGTAATCTGTAACTGCAGAGGCAAAAGAATCAGCCTTGCACAGAAAAACACCATAAAACCCCCTGGAAAGATTGACAGCTTGATAGCATGACAGATTGATTAGCTGCAAAAATATGAGCAAGCCACATAATTTAGCATTCCTCTATTTATATTGCAGCAAAGCAAACCCAGAGTGGGCTGTGCCAAGTGCTGCTGCCTTCAGTCAGGAACATCTCCCTTCCCTGTGCCAGCCCAGCCCAGAACAGCCACCAGATACAGCTCCTGGGGGCTCTGATAGGCAGAGGGGCCAGCTAAAGAAGACCCAGGACCACTGAGGAACTCCAAGGGCTGCCCCACACCCTGGTGCTGAACACACTGAGCTGGGACTATGCACACTCCTGCCCCTGAGCTGTTTTCCAAACCAGAGCACTTCTCTCCCCACTAAGCCTTGCTGCCTGGCTCTGTTGGGACCTCCATCTGCCAGCTCGCTCTCTGGAAAGTAGACTGCATTCTTTTTAAATTTTTTTTGGTGCAGAAAAAAAAGCTGATATTTAACTTGATTTATTCCTGTAATATACAGTACTTGTTTGAGAATGCTCCAGCATAATAACTGGAGATATTCCGCTGGTGACTGTAGAGAAAGCAAGTTTATTAAACTCCATTGAGTCCAGTGCCTTGGTACTCCTGACCCTGGACAGCTGCAAAATCATTTGTGTTGGAAGACACCTTTAAGATCATTGAGTCTAACCATTAATCCAGCACTGCCAGGAACTGGTGGGGAAAGAAAGATACTCAGTAGTAAATCTGAGCTCCTGATGCCAAAGGGTTAATAAGCTTGTACCTGAGACAAAGACTCCCTAAACCAGTGTGATTATACTCAGAGAGCTCTCCAAGCCTGTTAGAAGAGCAGCCTGGGCGGAGGGAGGCTGTCAGCACACGTGGGAGCTGTGGTGCCAGCCCTGGAGAAGGATGTCACTGCCGTGGACATGCCAGGCTGCTCAGCATGCCCAGGGCTGGGGATCCTGCCAGAAGCAGAAACCAGGACGCCCAGCCCCTTCTGAAACATCTGGAACCTCTGTGTGGGTGCAAACTGGGCAGACAGCCAAGGCAAGGTCCTGCAGATGAGCACCCTCCACCATGCCACCTTGGGGTCCCTGAGCCAGGGGTGGGTGGCAGGATGCCGGGGAGGCAGGGGAGGAAGCCAGGGGCAGCACTCCCTGGCGAGGCACAGGCACACGTGAGGATGAGGCTGCATCTAACCGTAGAGCCCAACATGCTGTTTTAATAAGCGCTAATTAGCATATTTATAACATTCTGTTCCAGGGAACAGTTTCTGTCACACATTCCCTTATATAAGCCATGATGCCGACTGAAGAGTTTGCTAATGTTTCTCAAATTAAAAGAGAGTGGGGGAAAACCACAACTACAGTGTTTCCAGATGCCAGGCATAGAGCTGAAAAGGGATTAGGGGATGGGAGAGAGAAAAGGGGGCAAAAGCAATGTGGAAAGGGGGATGTGCACACATTACTGAGGGAGAGCAGCACTGACAAAGGTGTAAATCAGAGAGGAACCACAGCCTCCGTCCCCCTCGGAGAGCATCACTGGCACAGGAACCACAGGCTGATGGTCTGGGTGCCAGGGACTATCAGGAACTCCCTGTCCTACTCCTGACAGAGATGTTTCAGTGGATCTCTAAAGTTTCCACCTCCACAGAGGGAACAAACACCTGTCTAGAGAGGCTGGGACCTCCCCAAGCTCTAACACCAGTGACAAAAAGGATGGGGAGGGAACAGGTACCAGTGTGGAAGAGGAATTCACTCCTTGTCCTCAGCAGGCAACAGGCAAGCATCACCCCCTGGCATTCCTATCTCACCTTCACTGCCTGCCCAAGAGATGTGCCCCAATGCAGAGCAATATTTCCTGCAATTAAGGAATTTCACTCATCAGAGTGTGGGGCTATCCAATCCCACCAGCAAACACCACACTGGTGCACACTTTACTGCCCACCCCGAGTCAGAAGCCTGAGCTGCCACTTGAGCAATGCAATTTCTAATGGAAATCATGAAAAAGCTGGCAAGACCCCAAGAAAAAACGAAGGCTTCAAGTCACATAATTACTAGAAGAATGAAATTCTGTTACCACTCAACCAGCTTGGAAAGTGAATTAAAATGTTCACATATATTTGTAATTATGAAGGGGGGGGGTGTGGGGTGTGATAAATAAATAAATAGCAAAATAGAGTTTTAAAGACACAACACAGTCCTTGCTTCCCAAAAGAGACCAGCTGACTTTTGGGGTGGTCTGACCAGACATCTCAGAGCTCATCACTGTGACACAGCAGTTGCACTGCCCAGAAGGGAGCCAACAAACTGGGCTCCCATTACCATGACACCAGTGCTCCCAGGCAAAGCAAGGACGGACGGTGCGGGAGGAGCCACCGTTCAGCCACAACTCAGATACCACACACGTGCTCAGTACAGAACGGGCAGAGGTTGTAGCCCACCTTCCCAAAGCTGCCTTTCCCCAGCACCATCAGGAAATTGAAATCCGAGAGTTTCATCCGATCTCTGCTGCCATTGTTGTCGAATTTAGAAATAGCATTTGTTGTCTTCTCATCCACAGCCTTGGACCCTGTTCCAATCTTGGCTCTCTGCAAAGATGGGCAGAAAAAAATATCAGAAGAAAATTACTTAAAAGTGTGGAGAAAAGTCATTATAAAACCAGCAAGTGCTCCTGAAACCCATGTTAATCAGGTCAAACCTTCCTGAGCTGCAGGAGAGTCTTCCATAACTGTGACAGGAACAGTACCAAGTGGGGCACTGGGGAAGTTATCACAGCACCATGAATAGTTTGAGTCGTTCCCAAATAATCTCTGGAAGAGCAGCTGGGAACCACTTCAGCCCATTACCCCATCCCTGCAGCCTGTGTGCCTAGGCAGCTGCCCCGTAACACACTCTAGGTCATCCCAAGCACAGAATAGGGGATTAAATAAGCTTCTTATTCTCAGAGATGGCTTCTGTCTCTCACTTCACCAGAGAAGATCAGGCAAATATAAATAGATATAGGTAAAATACAGGACTTTTCAGACGACCCCACCTCCTTTGCTGTCTGATAGAGACTTGTGTCCCTGTGCCAATTCAGGCTGAACATAAGGAGGCATTTTGAACAAACCAGACTGGAAAGCTCTCCTCTTGCATCCCTGAGCAGCCACACGAGCTGCTGCCATTACAATTGCTTATTAAGGAACCCTCACAAAACCCCCAAGTTTTTAAACATGAAATCTCATTGGTGGCTCAGCACCTCCTCATTGGTGCAGGGCTATCTAATTTGCTGAACCACAGTTTGTAAAAGCTATCTCACAATTTATTCGGTTTTAATTTTTAGAAATATGCAACAGCGTAAGGCTTGCACCAAGCTCAGTCTAGCATGAAATTCCATTAACCCGATTCCAGCAGTTCAATTTGGCTGCTGATCGCAGCTCCTCCAGATAGGAGCCTCACAAGTAATCTCCAAGCCTTTGCTGCTGCTAATTGGTTCTTGCAGGGTCTCTGTGCTGCAAAATTCCCCATTCAAGGTCACCTGCAGCACCTACAGACATCAGAAAAACTACCTCATTGAAAATTAAAGGAAGGGGGTCTCCGAGAGTTGAAAACACCACAGCTGCCACTGCAGCCCTTCCCTGGGGAGTGGGCTGGAATCATCCAGCAGCCACCAGTACCTACACCAGCCATGAGAAGAGCTGCACACACCTGCTTTGCAGTGGGAAAAGGAATAGTCACCTCTCCTAAAGCACAAGAAGTTTTCCTCAGTGGGGGATACACAGATGCTCAGGTGACAAACAGTCACAGTGAGTCCTTGCTGGTTTGGTGCTCATCCCACCACGTGGAGCTTCCCTGGACACATCGTGGCACATCAAGATTGAAATGTTGACTGTACCGTGTGGCTTAGTGTGGCAACCTCCAAAACCTTACCCAAGGGAAAAGTGATGTCACCTCTGGTCAGAAAAGCGCTCAGCCTTGGGCACTCCACATTTGACACCTTGCCATTCACAATCCAAAGCATTTAGGTCTGGCACCAACAAAGAGCTGTTCATTGAACCTTGCCAAAGAGGGACCCAAACATGGGCAACTGACCACAAGCAGTCTCTTAAAGCCAGCCCTGTGTTCTGTAACTTTGCTTCAGTGCTTTCAGCAGCCCTCACTCTATTGTATTTCAAAGCCATCTCCAAAAGAAATGTGCATTTATCATCAGAAAAAAGTCACATACTGCAAAAGCTCCCTACATATCAGAGCTGAAAAACAATCTAATCAGATCAGATTTGGCACTAAAGTGACCTCTGCAAAGACAAGCTGTGATAAAATTCAAGGGCAACATTACATTTCCATTAAATGACACCCAAAAGTACAGCTCAAGTTAAAAGGAACTCCCTCCTGCAGATCTGCAGCCTATTCGTGCTGGGGTTGGCCATGAGGCTCTGGAACACTGACTAAGCTGGAGAAGGCTTCCAATTTTGAGCAGAAAAGAATAATAGGAAATGGGGGAGGGGAAGGATTTTCAGTTCCTTCATCCCAGCAGACCAGCCAACTTCAGGCACAGCATTACCAGCAGCACCAGCAGACACCCAGGCAAGCACCCAGCCTTCTGGTTCCACCTGTTGCTGCTCCCAAGCTGGAGTTTGAAGAGAAGCTGCTTCCATCAAACTCACTTGACCTGTGTTTGCAGCTCCACAGCATGTTCACAGGAGAGACGATAAGGATATAAACAGAAGGTGACTTCCCTGACATAACAGGCTCAGCCATGAAGGGGAAAAGTCTTATCTGAAGAGAGCCCAAAATAAGAGTTGGGTAGATGTTGAGATTGCCACCCCCAAGTGACTTCTCTTGCTGCTGCTACCAAGTGCCTCTCATGCCTATCTCCAGACAGCATAAAAGTCCTTTAACTTGGTTTTAATACACCCCTGTCACATAATCTTGAGACCAATTTAAGGTTTACAACTGAAGTGTGACAAATACCACTCACAAAATTTTTACTTTAAAAAAAAAAAACCCAAACAGCACTTGACCTTCGTTATCCAGCTCCATTTGTCATAGTTAATTTACTACATCTGAATTTATGCAGCAGCAGAAGCTGACGTTCACATTTATCAAGCTGTCCCAGCGAGTGGCTGATAAAGACTGTGCAGAATTGGCAAGGGATGCAGCGTGAGGCTTTGCACTGTGCTTTTGTCTCACCATGGTTTCTTGCCAAGCCCAGGACATGCCCACTGCAGCAGCAGGACCTCAGCCAAGAATGGCACCTTTGCAACACCAGAAGGAGGCACTGCTCCAGCCAGAAGCTCCACGGGCATCTTTGCCTCTTGTGCAGCATCAAGGCTGACCCTCTGGTCCTTCCAGCTGGGGGATTTTGCCATGTTAAATCCACTCAAAACATAAACCTGTTTTAGGAGTCTCAGCTTTGTCCTGTGGCTTGGCGCTGCCCAGCAGCGGGCAGGATAGAGCCTCACCAATGCCGATCGACGTAGGGATTCTTTTCAGCCCTTATCCGCAATGCCACAACAGCACCCTGGCTCTGCACCCAGCCAGGCTCCATCATGCTCCTCACCCTTCGGGATGCTGGCACAGCTATTGCTCAGCTGTCCGGGAACTCCTTCCCTTCCAGTGCTGACCTGCTCACAAAGGGAGAGGCAGTAGGGGCAAAGACAATGAGGAGAGGGTGCAAGGGTACTCTGGCACAGCAAAAGAATTCTTCTGGGTAAGGTATTTTCTGATCTGTAGACAAATCATCTGATTTCCAACACAGACACTGCTTTAACGCCCCTAGAACATCATGAAACACAACAAAAGCAGGCAGTCAGTTCTTTATAGAGCTGTATGTGGATGCTAAAATAACTACTGCCTGGAATTTTCCTTCCTTTGGGATCTCAAAGATTCCCATCAGCTGTGACCTTGGTGGCAGCTGTTTGGAAAACAGTAAAAAGATGTTTTGACTATAGGTGTTGTGACACCCTAACCAATCACCCCAGGGGGTGGCTGGCTTCTTGTCCAATTGCCTGGAAGTTAAAAGGGTATAAAAAGAGTTGTAAATTAATAAATAAAGGCTTCTTGGCATCTTGGTGAAGAAAATCATCTCTCCTCACTCTTTCTCCTCTTCTGGCAACTGGCAGATAAGTAACAGCTGTATGGCAACTGCTGTCTTAGAACGGTCTTATTTTCTTGGATGCTCAGGAAAGTTTTATATAAATGAGGCTATAAAATCACAGAATGGATTGGAAGGGACCTTAAACATCATCTAGTTCCAGCCCTGCTATGAGATTAAAAGAAGAAAGGAGAAAAACGAACTGACTCAGAGCTGTGCTACAATTATGGAGTTCTCACTGACAACCATAAGGACAACTATTTTATTTTCTGCACGGCTGATTTCATGTAAGTCTCCAGATGAACCACACTCATTCTTAGGGTTCTGGGAAGACTTGAGCTGTACTGAAAACCAGCAAAGACCTACTAATTCAGTGATGTCCTAATCAGTCATTCGGGAAGATCTTCCATGGCTTATCAAGTAGTAAATAGACACTTCTCCTTGAAGCCTCTCTGGAGAGTTTGACTCAAGCATCACTGAAATCTTTCAAAGCCTGGCAGGGGAATCTCATCAGCTTTGGTTCATGGCCATGCAGATCCTTGGTGCTGCCACCACAAAGCCCTGATGCTCTCAGATGGTGACAGCAGCTTCATTGGGCCAGCTCCTTGGGGAAGTCCAGGTGTGACAAGGTTTTACAGAACTACTCTGGCTCCCTGGAATTCCATATTCACATTCACTCAGAAAAAAACCCCATTGCTTTTATGTCTTTCACTTCTCACAGGCACCACCAGTGCTCTCCCCAGGTGCCTGCTCTGCGCTTCCACTCACACAGGCCAGAGCTGGCAGCCACACCAAACCCTGGTCTCCCACCCCTACCTGTGGTTCAGGCATTGACCAGACCACATCCATCTGCATTCAAGCTAGGAGCTCACAATTATTCCTGATATGCCAGACTGAAAAGGATGAGTCCTCAAAGAGACACCTTCTCAGGGATGCCTAGTTGATCACTTGCTCATACAAGGTTGACCACCTTGCCCAAGGTTCCAGGTTCACACCAGGTTAATGTCTGGGTGCAGATTCTGTCAGGGATTGATACCCTTTGCCACCCAAACATCACCCTCTCAAAAACCCAGCCTGCTCTCAGCATGCCAGGCACAGTACAGAGACTGCCATGACATTTAATGGCTAAAAAAGGGTTTCTTTCTGAGATTAGCTCCAAATCCAATTATATAAATATCTTCATTTATATTAGTTATATTCATTCATAATCAGCAGCATGACATTAAAAGCAGATGAACAGATCCTATTATATGGCACCTCAGAACAAGGGTAGGACTGATGTACCAACAACACTTGCATGTGCTGACATCAGAACACGGTTACATCAGGTTATCTTGGGACATCCAGGACCCTCATCTCTCTTTAATTAGAACATAGTGTTGGGAACACATTAAATGAACAATCTCCTTATTTAGCTACACTCTGCTCATTTTGGAAAATGTAAATTTTAACCCTAACAGAGAGGGAGACACTGTCTGAAACAAAACAAAGGGTGAAGTTTGCTACGCTGCTTTCTTTGCAGAAGAAATGACTACTTAGAAATGGTGGGATTTCAGACTCCTCCCTACCCACAGGTAGCAGAGACATAGGATCAAGAACAACCTCAGTGAAACACAAACTGTCAAGCAAGAATTTCACAAACCTCTGTGTTGTGCAGTATTCTTGTTGTATTTTCAACCTGACCTAAGTGCTAAAGAACCATTTCCATCCCTCTCACCCCTCATCCATCACATGACCATTCCCTTTTTCGGCTAATCTTCTGCCTTACTCCTGCCATGCACACAGACACATGGATGTACACATGGGGAGGTTTCTGCACTGGCAAATCGGAAGAGGGTATTCCAGAAGAGTGAGATGGATGACTCATTCTGGGTGCTACCATTACAATCCATCCTGTCCATCCCACCAGAAAGTTGTGTATGAATGAGCACTCCACTTCCAGCTCCTGATGTATCCGAGTCCTTTTGCCTCGATTCACTCTTCTGCAAACCTCTACAAAGCAATGGTTTTTTGGCTCATCTCTCCCATCTCCCTGTCATCCCTTGGATCATTGTTGTTCCTGGACCCTCACACCAGAGCAGCTGCAGAACTGCAGTGGCGCAAGGAGAAACCAGAGCCTTGCTCAAAGCACCTGCAGCCTCCCAGGTCTCCCCTGCCCTGGCATGGTAACATGATCCAGCAAGGCTGGAAATGCTTGTGGATGCATCACAAACTTCCTAACCCCATGTGGTCCTTGGTAATTATTTAACACAGCCAATCCATTGCTGGAGATGGTCTTCAGAGGGACTTTTCCTATGCTAGATGTAACTGAACAACTTACCTTCTGGAAACACCATTTGAAGCTCATGCTTTGGAACCAGGTGTGCCCTGGAGCGCCTCAGGCAGGACCAGGTGGAAAGAGGGGAGAGGGAGAAGTGATGGGATGCACCCGGGTCCATGCTCCCCGTGCTGCTGTGGAAGGAGCTGGCAGGGAAAGCCACTTACCGAGGGCATGGCAGGCAGTGAGGAAAACCCCCAATCCCCAAGAGAAAGCAATTCACCTCAAATTTCTGCCTCAGTTCCTCGTTTCCTTCTTCTCCCTCAGGAGGCACTGGCACATTGAAATACTCCCCCTCCTCCTGGCTCAGCAGCTTAAACCTGGAGTGACACAGCAAGAACATCAGGTCAGTATGGATACCAGGACCATGGATAGGTGGGACCATGGACACCTCCTGCTCCAAGCATAGCTCTGCCTCTGCTGTCCAGGCGACCCTTGCCAAGGGTTAGATAATCCCCCACCACTGCACCCCCAAACCATCCCACTCAGTAAGCTTCCAGATATCCCCTTGAGTGGAAGGTTATTTCTGGTGTCCTTCACTGTATTGGGTGCCCCAGTCACCAAGCCCCAGAAAAAGACATCACAAAGCATTTCCAAAACCATAAACTTCACCCAGAAACCACATCTTTCTCACGACAGCCATAGGCACACATGTGGGCATGCTCCTGCCCCACCAGCTGTCCCAGGTGCCAAAGCAGGCCGGGTATTATGAGGACAGCACATGGAACCTGACTGTGCTGGGCCAATGCCAACAACCATGGGCACAAAGCTGAAATGCTCACTGAAGAAAACAAAACAAAACAACTTTAAGCAGCAATTATGGGAACATCCATCAGACCTGAGATGTTTCACACAGCCATGGGCAGAGCCTCCTGGCAGCCGCAGGATGCTTATCAGAGGCTGTTATCTACAGAGGCTATGCCTGGGAACAAAGCTTTGTCTGCATAATGCAGGGCCAGGCTCTTCCTTGGAGCTTGTTTTCTCCATTAACTGCCCTTGTTTATCTATGAAACATGCATCAGAGCTCCTTCACCAGTCTATTCCAGCCAGATGCTGCAAAAAAAAAGGACATCTCCACTTACATGAATTTAAAAGGCCACGGAAACAATCAGACTTCTGTCTGTGCCAGAAGCCAGCAGCACACCAAGCCCAGGTCACACACACACACACACACCCCCACACACACACCCCCACACACACACCCCCACACACACACCCCGCTATTACAGGTGACTGGGAGTTTAGGGGGGAAGTGACAATTTTCTTCTGTTTCCCAGAAAAGAAGCCATGTCTCAGTAAGGGTCTGGTTTGTGGCAAGTGGGAATGCAACACTTAGTCCTAATACATGCCACGTGTTAGAACCACAGAATTGTTTTGGTTGGACAAAACTTAAAGATCATGGAGTCCAACCATTCCCAGCACTGCCACTAACCCATGTTCCTCAGCACCACAGTTCCATGGCTTTAAAACCCCTCCAGGGATTGTGGGTCTCCACCCCACCACTGCCCTGGGCAGCCTGGGACAGGCATGGACAACCCTCAAGGAGAATAAATTGTTCCTCAGCTCCAACATAAGCCTCCCTGAGGCTGTTTTCTCTTCTCCTGTCAATTGTTCCTTGGAAGAATAACCTGACTAATCCACTGTGCTCTGCACATGTGGATTTGAATCCCATCCTCATCGAAAGATAAAGCTTTTATGGGTTTAAATTAGGGAATACATTTAGACTAGATATCAGGAAGAAGTACTTCACCTTGAGGGTGGTGGATCAGTGGAATAGGCTTCCCAGGGAGGTGGGTGAGATGCCATCCCTGGAGCTATTCAAGGTAAGGTTGGACAAGACTCTGAGCAGCCTGGTCTAGTTAAGGGTGTCCCTGCTCACTGCAGAGGGGCTGGACTAGATGACCTTTCGAGGTCCCTTCCAGCCCTAAACATTCTATGATTCTATAATTCTATGACTCCACCTGGCTCCAACCTCCTGTCAGGGAGCTGTTGAGAGCCAGAAGGTCTCACCTTGAGCCTCCTTTTCTCCAGGCTCAAGAAGCCCAGATCCCTCAGTCACTCCTCACCACACTTGTGCTCTAGACCCTTCCCCAGCTCCTTTGCCTTTCTCTGGCCATGCTCCAGCCCTTCAATATCCTTCTGGGAGTGAGAGGCCCAAAAATGAACCCAGGATTCAAAGGGCAGCTTCCCCACTATCCAGTCCAGAGGAACAATCCCTGCCCTGGTTCTGCTGGGCAAACTGGTAATCACAGAACCACCATGGCTAGGCTCTGCTGGCAGCCCCAGGGTGGGTCAGCTTTCCCTGCAGAGATAGTACAACCCAGGCAGGACCAGGTGGATGCTGTAAGAAGCACCTCAAGCTGTGCCATGGCCAGCAGTGGGTGCCCTGTGCTGTGCCAGCCTTCAGCCCATCTCCCTGTGCCAGAGTCACTCAGACCCATGCCTAGCAGGCAGGTTGGCCCTTCTGCTAATTCCTCTTTTGTTCTCTGCTTTCAGTGAGATACCAACAGCTTCCACGGGGTGTTTGCTCTGCTTGTGGAATGCAAATTGACAGCATACAGGGTTTGGTTTCAAAAGACACATAATATGTATTTTCAGTTATTACATTTGACATGGGAAGGTGACACAGCTCTTGGGCATCAGTGACTGGGGCAAAAAAAAAAAAAAAAAATAAAAATTAAACAACCAAAATCAGGGAAATAAGGTGGCATGTGTTCTACTGGGGGAGAAAAAATAGAAATGAACTGGCCCATTCAGCACCGGTGTTCCAGACCCAGTCTTCATCCTCCTTATGGAGGATTTCAGCAGCAATTCCCCACTTTGGACACAGAGGAAGTGACATGAAGCCAGCCCATGGAGGGTTTTCAGATGCTGTCCTGGCACCTCTGATGCCCTGTGGGACACCTCACAGCCCACCACAGCACCAGTGACTTGCCAGTCCAAGAGGTGGATCTGAGCTATGCATGGGAGACAGAACTGGAGAACTGCTGGTCCTTGAACAGAAGGATCCTGGCAAAACATGAGTTGCTACATCTTCCATTGTGCACAGAACCGGGACAGTTTTTTGACTATAGTATTTTTAAAACAATTGCAGTTCTTACCATCCATCAACTCCTGACTTCTGCAACTCAGAAATCCCAAAGGACAAGGAGCCCATGAAATCATTCCTGCTGGTCAGATCCCAGTCCCAAATCTCCACAGACAACCGCCTGTCTTTGTCTGCCTCTTTCAATTGGCTGGAAGAGAGGAAAGAAAAAGGTATGGTTTTATTCTGGAAGCCCTTGCTACGTCACCCTTCCCCTCCAGGCTCCCTGAGAAGGTGAGAAATGAAGGGAGGTTCTTCAGCTCTAATATTTAATCTCCCAGCCTCAACCCTTTCAAAGGCAGAAGGCAGAGCTCCTGCCCTGAATGCTGGGCCCCAACCAGGGGTCAGGGCAGAGGTTGCAGTGTTTTTGAGTCACACTTACAGGACAAAAAGAAAATAATTATTTCTCCATTTAATCTGCTTAATGTCTCTGAATAATTAAATCAGAGCAAATACAATCCAATTAATTCTTAGGGATGAGAAAAATTACATGTTTAAATGTTTTTCTTGTACTTACAATTTAAATGTCTCATTCCACTCAGGATTCAGAGAGCACTTAATAGTTTTGGTCTTCTGTTTGCTTTCATTTTTGGGGTCAGGGATTAGTTTAAGCTTCACATAGGGATCTGACAAGCCATTAGGATCCATAGGAACTAGGTTTTTAGCATCTCTTACTGGGGAAGAGAAAAAGAAAAAGGATTAAATTCAGCATCCAAGCTACAAAAATAATTGACAAGTTCCCTGTGTGCCAAGAGCGAGTGTGAAAATAGTGATTAAAACCAGAATTAAAACAGAATCTGTGCAGACATGGCATTCAGTGAGAAACAACACATAGTCCATGCAAAGCAAATTCAGCTCCAACAGATGAGGGGGGCTGAAGGATCAACTTGAGACTATTTTCACTGTGTGACAGGCTGATTTAGTGTTTACTCGCAGTTTTCAACAGTTTAAAGCTACTTTCCTCTTGCACCTAATAAGCAGAATTGCACTGATCTGCATCTGCCTTCTGGGAGAGGTGGGAGCACAGGGACGAAGGTGGCCCGAGCTGGGGAAGCCCTCGGGGAGCAGGGTGGCAGCAGAAGTCCTGCTCCAGGACCTGGAGCATCTCCTGGGGGAGCAGGAGTGGAACAAAGAGCTGTAGAGGGGAGAGCAGACCTGTGGGCAACCTCAATTGCCTGCAGTTGGATTGTATCTTTGACAAAGTAAATACAGTCAGGCTGATCCAACTCATTTTCCCCAGGGTCTGTCTTCTGAGAGAAGGGTATTATCTTCCCTCCAGCCTGAGCACAGATATCAGAGACGGAAAGGCTGACAGGACATGATGGAGCACAGGGGAAAAACTGCTTGGCAAGAAAGTCCAGAGCAGAAGCTCCCCTCCCTGCACTGCAGCCAGCAGCCACAGCTCCCATGGGTGCCTTCGCAGGCTCTCCTGCCCAAACCACCCAGGCCTGAGCACTGAGGCAGCACTGACTGGGCAGCAGTGGAGGCTTCCCTGGGGACTTCTCTCTGGCCAAAGTACTGTGGTTACAGAGCATTCGGCCACTCCTTGGCAGCTGACATAGTGCCCACCACCACCTTCCTAGGTCCAGTACACCTCAGGGATCAAGCACAGGGGTTGTGCTGGGTCAGGAACAAGGAACTTGTCACAGCCTAAAATCCCACCAGATCATAACAGCAGCTCTGCTGAGAGCTTCACCCCATACATCCTAATCCCAAGGAAGAGAGCACTCCAGCCGCACGTGAAATGCTGCAGGATGTCATGGAATGCCATCACGGTGGGGTTAGAAGGGAGGGAACTCTTGAGATCATCTGGTGCCATCCCCCTACTCCAGCAGGGTCACTCAGAGCAGGGACCCCAGGTTCACACTGTCCAGGTGGGTTTGGCATCTCTCCAGAGAAGACTCCACCACCATTCTGGGCAGCCCGTTGAAAGATATTTACAGAGAGCCAGCAAGAGTAAAAACAACTGCTCAGTTCCTAAATCACCAGTATGGTGTTTCTGAAGCAAAGCTGGGAGTGAGATAGTTTTGAAAAACGCATTAATGACCCAAAATCTGCAATCTACTGCTGTCCTCCCAGAGCACTGCCCAACTGCTGTCTTAATGGAATAAAGCTTGTAGCCAAAAATTTAGATCTGCACTGATTTACTAACTAACTTATCAAAGGCGACACCCTTGCCAGCTGCTCGCGAGGTAGTGCAACACAAACCTGCCGGGAATTTGCCTCCTGCCCAGAGCCAGCTGCCCAGGCAGACCAATCGATCCAGCAGTGCTGTGTACTCCTGACGGGAGCCAGAGCTGCCTCCTGTCCCTCTGGCAGAAGGGAAGGGGTGACGTCAGTCCCTAGAGCCCCAGAAGCAGCTACACATGGTGACCTTGCGGCGGATGCTGCTTTACTCAGGGCAGGTTGGATTTCCTCACTGGGAGGCTGAGCCCCCTCCAGCTGGCTGTGGGGTTAGGGCAGCAGCTGCAGCAGTGGCATTTACAAAGAGCTTCCTGTGTTTGTAAGGACATGAGGTAAGGCTCCTGTCTCTGGGGTAGTTCTTCCTGCAGCAGCGACCTGCTGGCACCCAGACAGCTTGCCCATGGCACTGCTCAAAACCTACCATTCAGCACCCAGGAGGATGCTGAGGAGGACTGGGGACACCAGAGCAGCCTAAAAGCACTTGTGAGACAATGCCCAGGGAGAAGGATTTGCCATTCCTGCACCAGAAAGGAGTGAGACTCAGAATTTCTTTAAAAAGACAACAGGTATCTCCAGAGGCCAGTAAAATACCAGACCCAAGTGGCTTCCCAGCTTCTCTGGTTATTGCCAATTCATTATGCATTGCACAGGCTGCTCAATGAGTTCTAGCCAGCTTTGCACTTGGACCACCCCTGCACAGATCCTGCATAGGCTGAAAACTAGAGCAATGCTGGGACCGGTTATCTGCTCATCAACAAATTAATCCCTGGCACAGCCCTACGCCTTGTGAAAATGGCCACACCTCGTTCCACCTGTGGCTGCTGTGACACAAACAGCATTACTTGATTTCTAGAACATCAAGACCATTATTTTCATAGGCAAGAAGCCCGCAGGGGAAGCAGCCATTGTAGGTCTGTAAATAAACAGCAAGAAACTGTAAATTGCAAATAATCTTTTGCTGTTTGCAGATGGGGAAAGAGCTCCATCCAGAGAGCATTGTGCTCCTGCTCAGACCCCACGTCACACCCCCAGCCCCTCTGTACAGCTCCAACCTTAGCTCCTTGGTCCAAACAAGGCTCCCACTGTGGCCTCAGCTCCCTGCCCACACCCCCATCTTGGGACACACCACACAAGCTCCCCTGACAGAAGAAATGCAACATCATATCACTAAGAGTCAGAGCCCTGACTCTGCTTCACCACAGTCCAAAAGCCAGCGCAATGTCCTCTGGAGCCAGATGAATAAGCCTCCAGCACTTAGCAGGCCATTGTTCACTTCTTTAAGGAACAGGAAAAGTAATTCCTGATCCTCATAGTTAGTTTATGCCCTGAAGCATGAGATTTGATTACCTCATGTTATCTCAGCGTGCAGACCTAAAAATTTCATTAATGGGAATAATTTTATCTATTAATTTAAAAAACAAAATGCTTCAGCCTGACCTTAAGTAACTTTCTGACTTTTCAAGCAGAAATCAACAATTAAGTGAAAGAAAAATAAAAGCCTCCAGAAGGGGAGCAGCGATACCTTGCGTCGAGAGAAATGTGCTCCTCTCCAACCCCTTCTGGCAGTTCTTTGACGGTTAAATTTGATGTAAAATAGTTTTACATCTGTCTTATTCTGACAGTTTTGTGCATCATTAAGTAGTAACATCATTATTAATAGTGATGAGTAAGAATATTATGATCCCATTTAAAGCAGATGGTCTTAAATCACTGTGGGTACCAAGCCCAACTGCAGATGAGATGGAGCTGCCCTGGTTCCAGGTTATCCTCAGGAAGAGGCACCAGAATCACAGACTCTTGGGGGTTAGAAAGGACCTCTGGAGATCATCTGGTGTCACCACCCTGCTCCAGCAGGGTCACCCAGAGTAGGGGACCCAGCATTGCAGTATCCAGGCAGTTATGGAATCTCTCCAGGGAAGGAGACACCATAACCTCTCTGGGCAGCCTGCAGCAGGCTCTGGACACCCTCACACCAAAGAACACAGATAGAAACTCCTGGGTTCCAGTTTGTGCCCAGTGCCCCTTGTCCTGTCGCTGGGCACTACTGACAAGACTCTGCCCCCATCCTCTTGCCCCCCAGGGGCCCTTTATGTCTTGATCAACATTTATCAGATCCCCTCTCAGGCTGCTCTTCTCCAGCTGAACAGCCCTAGGGCTCTCAGCCTTTCCTGAGCACAGAGAAGCTCCAGGCCCCCCAGAATCTTCAGAGATGTCTTAGTAAGAGGGTCTCAGACTTCCATGGATTTGGGGATGCTCAGGGAATGGTCAGTGCTCACTCCCTCCTCCACAGACCACAGTGCCCAGGCATGCAAGCAGTTGGCACAGGCTGTGGCTTGGCAGTGCCTGGGGACATGGCAGGGCACATAGTGCCAGCCTGGGAGGACTGATACAGTGCCATGGGGTGGGGATGTTACCCATTCTGTCCAGGGCAGGTAAAGGTGGTTGAATGATGTTTGAATAAATTATCCCAAATAATTTGCAATAGTTTCCAAATAAATTGTTCAGATGACACTCTTTTAATTACTCACCCAGCCATAACTTCAGGAACAAGCTGAGGAAGAGACATTTCAAACACCCACATCTCCACTGGAAAATATGGGGAGAAATATCACTGGAATGCCCAAAGCAGGAGGGAATACAGCCTACTCAGGAATCTTGTTCTGGCCACAATGGTCACAGCCAGAAGCTTACAGCAGCTGCAAGAGCAGGACAAAGCCCTTCTTCCGGTTCCAGCAAGAGCTGTACCCTGGAGAAGTGGGGCAGACATCTCCAGAAGGACCAAGGAGGGATGCTGTGCCCAAGGGTGCATCACCTTCCCATCTCAGTGATGGGGAGGACTCCTGAGGGTCTCCACCAGAAAATCTCCCACCAGAGGCCACTTCACTGCAAGTCCCACCACTACATGGTATGTTCCTGCTGAGCTCCACTCAGAGGTGACAGGCACGAGAAGATGGTTTCTGACTCTCTGCTCCCAGGACTGTTTCACCTGGGGTAAAACCAGCCCCATATCAAGCAGAAGGGGCTGATGCCCCATCAGCAGCTCTCCCCATAAGGTGTTAGCTGATGCAGACCACAGGCCAATTCCAGGGCTGCTCCCCACCTCCAGGCTGGGTGCAAAGGGAGGCTGTTCCCATGCCCCAGAGCAGCCCACCCTGCCCCCACACCTGGTAGCACTGGGGATGCTGCCCTGGCCCCATCATCTGCCAGGGACCACATGTCTGCTCACAACTGGTACCCAGCTTTCCATGGGAAGATTAATGTACTGGATAAATAAAACCCAGAAAGTTCCTTACTAAATATGCAGTGCCATATGGGGGGTTCACTTTTATATTAAGAGGAAAAAAAAAGCTTACAACAAAACCCACTCCTACCCTGTTCTTAAAGGTGACTTATGCCACCTGCCAAGTCCTCTGCTGCCAGCACCACATAGTCAGTGCAGATAGTTCTGCTTCCCATTGTCCACCAAAGAAAAAAACACAACCCT
This sequence comes from Corythornis vintsioides, assembly GCA_025447755.1. Classification (NCBI taxonomy): domain Eukaryota; kingdom Metazoa; phylum Chordata; class Aves; order Coraciiformes; family Alcedinidae; genus Corythornis; species Corythornis vintsioides. The sequence goes on along the minus strand of JAOEGS010016513.1, from coordinate 12,091 downwards.
TCTGAAAGCCCTGCTCATTGTAAGGGCAGGTCAGAGCTCACCCACCCCACCATGTCAAAGTGCTTGGTCATGCCAGGAGTACTTCCACACCTCTCGGAAAGGACCATGGAGAGGGGAGGGCTCTTGGATGGGCCTGCAACACTCATCTTCCTCCCTCCAGCAGCACATCTCAGTCCTGGCCACGAACAGTCGCATTCCAGTGAGTGCCCGGAGCTTGGATTAACACTCTCGTGCCTTAGAACATTTAATTAATGCTCTGCAGGATAATATATTTGCACATGTTTATAGAATAGAAAAGGCACAGAACTCATTATGGCTGCATCTTCCTGGGCCAGTGATTATTAATTAATGCACTTCTAGCTCGTTTATCTAATCACAGCATAATTAGTTTCAGTTTTGGTCAATGTTTTACTTCACCAGCTCGGTAAACAGCACAGCTCTGGTCCCAGCCTCTGCCAACACTGCAGGTGCAACAGGGCTATTAGCTGTAACCCCGAGTTGGTGGCACCATCCCACAGGTCCTAACAGGTGGCTTGGGGTCATCTGCATGTTCCTGAGACTCCCAAGAGAGACCAGGAAAGCTGAGAGCATCCCCACACTCCAGCAGCCCTTGCGGGAAGACAGGGTTGACCCCACTGTCAGAAAAAGGTCAAGGTCATCTAAACATGCTGAATAATATCATAAAGAGCTCTTTCAGATCACTGGATCCCACCATTGCCCCCATCTAATAACCCATGTCCCTCAGCACCACATCTTCACCGCTTTGAAGCATCTCCAGGGATCATGAGGACTCCACCCCTTCCCTGGGAAGACTGGGCCAGGCATGGACAACCTTCAAGGAGAATAAATTGTTCCTCAGCTCTACCCTAAGCCTCCCCTAGCACAAGATGAGGCCATTTCCTCTCTTTCGGTTAAGTCTCCATTTTCCATACCTCCCCCTGAACTTGCAGCAGAAACCTATCACAGAAGTTTTTTATGCCTCTTAGTTCCTATAGACATCACTTCCCCAGCGTGCCAGCTTGCCATTGGTTGCTCCCACTAGCGCAAAAGAGGAACCATCAGCACCCAAGGGGACTCATCAGCACACAAAAAGCTGCGACTCCTGCCCGAGCAGAGCAGCAGGAAGAGCCAGGTCTCAGCTGCACAAGAGGAGTGATGCACAAGTAGAGTCCTCCATGCAACTTGCTGTCTCACCATCTTGGAGAAGCAATAGATTTAATGAAGCCCAACCCGGCCTCATATTCTCTCACTCCATTTTCCAAACTCAAATATTCATGTCTCCTAGAACGACAGGCTCAGAATAATCTCCATCGAGGAGCTTTTCTATTATGGGAGCAAAAATGTGCAACGCCTTGATGACATTTTAATTTCCTACAATTTCCCACTTTATTCAGCAGTCTTTACCTGGTAATAAGATACTCGATCAAAGCCCAGATCAGAACACAGGCTGCAAATATCTGTTTGCTCTTGTCCAACAGCAGTCAAACACTGCCTGGCCCCACTCCACTACTTCTGCCTTCCATGAGGAGGTTCAGACACATACACTCCACACTGGTCCTGCTCTGCAGCATCCTGGCTCCACATTTTATCTTTATGTCTGATCAATGCTCATCAATATCTAAAGGGGCCCCCAAGGAGCAAGAAGACGGGAACAGAGTCTTTTCAGGGGTGTCCAGTGACAGTATAAGGGGCACCAGGAACAATCTGGAGCCCAGAAACTTCCAACTGAGCAGGAAGAGAAAGTTCTTTGGTGTGAGGGTGTCAGAGCCTGCTGCAGGCTTCCCAGAGAGGTTGTGGAGTCTCCTTCTCTGAAGAGATTCCAAACCTGCCTGGACACTGCGATGCTGGGCCCCCTGCTCTGGGTGACCCTGTTGGAACAGGGCAGTGGCACCAGATGATCTCCAGAGGTACCTTCCAACTGCAATTTTCACAGTCTGGGTACCTGGCAGGGCTGTGTGGCATTGAGTGCTGTAAAATGAAACAAAGCACAAGCACAGTCCTTGGCTAAACAAGTCTCTGTACAACACTCGCTCAGTTTGGAGCCAAATGGGCACCTTTCAGCAGCGAGGGTTTGTCAGGTCCAAACACCTCCTTCCTTGCTGATTTTCACTGGGTGAGCTGAAGCTGCTGAAAGTTCAGGCAGCTCCTGCCTGCCACTGTCCAGCAGAGGAGAGCTGGGGTAGGTCACTCTTGTCTTCAAAAATGGGGTTGCAAAGAAATGCAGTTTTCTAGATGGGTAGCTAACCAACCTAGTCATTCCATGCCAAACCTCACCCTATGTTTAACCAAAAAGCTGCGTTTTCCATCAGGAGGAAAATATAAGCTTTGCAAAGAAAAAAAAACCAAAACAAAATCAAACCAAACCCCAAAAAACAGAGTAAGAGAAAGGAAAAAAACAACCCACACTGCCGAAAAGCATATAGCAAATTCCTGTCAGATTTGTCAAGTCGATGATAAAAGCCTCGGGTTCCTCGTCGCCCGTGGTCTGTGCTGCCACCTGCAGGCACTTCTCCCTGCACAGCCCAACCCCGCCTGCTCTGCTGCTCCCCAGCCTGGCTCCTGTCATGTCTCACACTAGCGATGCTCAACAGCAGGGGAAAGGCTCCCCACCTGCTGGGACAGAGAGCAGATCCTGCATCAACAGCAGAAACTGCACCGTAAGGGGCTGGGACCACAGAAACCTCCTTTGGATGAAGCTGCTGGAGCAGGGGGGTTGGATGGGAGGATCTTCAGAGGTCCCTTCCAACCTCAACCATTCTGTGATTCTATGACCAAAGGTGCCTGGGCATTATGGAAAGCCCCTCAAAGAGAGACTCCTGCCCTCCACAACCCCAACAGCTCCAGAGCTGAGCCCTGGCTACTCCACATTGAGACGGGGATAGACACGGCACCTGTGCGGTGCTGGAAAATGCTGGTGCATTTGGGACTGACCACAGATGTGGTGGGAACAGGGGCTCACTCATCCCTTTCTGCAGCTGGCCCCTGGCTAGCCAGAGCCCCATCCACAAGATGGATAAGACCTGCCTTTTTGTCACTGCTCTGATCTTGCCCTGGAGAAAGCTCTTCCCCCCCCGCTTTCTGCTAACCTCTGTGCTCCTTTGTTCTTCACCAATTAAGATGCCACAAGTCTTCTCCATCCTGAACAGTTTCCAGCCCCATGGCACCTGCTGGCAAGGCAGGTGGGTGGGCGAGCAGCTGAGTTCCCAACTGCAACCCCAAGCCCCCCAGCCCAAGCACCCTGTTGGTGGAAGTCACTCCCCCTACCCACTCCTGCTAGGCTCAAGGTGCTCCACCACCCACCCATCTCCACATTGCCACTCCCATCCTTGACAGAAATCCACCCCCTGCCCGCCCCAAACTGAGATTTCTGCAGAAAACACATAAAGGGCATTTTCCACCAGAAATCTGTTCCAGCAGCAGCCCGCCTGCTAGCTCAGCCTGCTACATCCCCATGCCAGGCTCTGTTCCCATGGGAGCCACTATTCAACCACAGCCTCCTTGTGTCACCCCAAGGTGGCCAAGGCAGATTCTGCAAATGGCTTTTTTTGGCATAGTGAGGGGCATGGACCCCTCTGAGCAGTCCAACATCCTGGGGTTGTGGCCACATTTGGAGCAGCTGCCTCCTTACCCTGCCACCAGCCTCGCTGTGCCACAACGTGGCTCCTCCAGCCCAGACAGACCCTCTGGGCTGCTTATAGGCGGAGCCCCTAGACCACCTCTTTCTGTGCCACCTGCCACCCCTGCAACAAGCCCTTGTCACAAATCAAGGGACAATTTTTCCAAATCTGGCCTCTCCCTGCAAAAACCTGGTAATACAAACTAGTCATTCTGAGTGCTTTGGCTTTTGGAAGCCAGCAAGTGGGGGGGATCCTGCCCCTCTGGTCTGCTCTGGGGAGATGTCCTGCAGTGCTGAGTCAAGCTCTGGAGTCCTCAGCACAGGAGAGACGGTGACCTGTTGGAGCAGGGCCAGAGGAACCTCAGCAATGCTAGGAGAGCTGGAACCCCTCTGCTGGAAGGCCAGGCTGGGAGAGTTAGGGGTGTTCGGCCTGGATAACAGAAGGCTCCAGGAACACCTTCTGGTGGCCTTTCAGGACTTTAAGGGGCCTGTCAGAAAGATATGGACAGACTTTGGACTTGGGTCTGGTGGGACAGGACAAGGGGTGATGGGTTCAAGCCAAAAGAAGGAGATTTAGACTGGAGAGAAGGAGAAATTGTTGATACTGAGGGTGATGAGACCCTGGCCCAGGTTTCCTAGAAATGTGTTAGCTGCCCCATCCCTGAAATCATTGTAGATGCTTTGAGCAGATTGCTCTGATTGCGTATGTCCTCGCTCCCTGCAGGGGGTTGGACTAGATGAGGTTTGAAAGTCCTTCCAACCCAAACCAGCTTATAATTCTATGATTTTAAGCAGTTACTGGGGGAATGGAATTTCTGCTGACCCACAAGAAAGGAGCCAAAGCCAGCCATGGTGGCACAAACCTCAGTGCCTAGCCTGGCACATGGCTCCCAAGGGCAGGATGCCAACATTTGCTCTGGAGTCAAGCAGCACTTTCCACCTTCCTGCAAGCCAAGCTGCTCACCTGCCCGGAAGGGTGGGGAGAAAGGCAGAGGCCCCCACCCCAGCAGCCCATCTCTCCTCTCCTGAAGTGCTCCCACTCCTTCATTAGCTATGCAGCAGAGCTGGAGAGCACAGTACATTTTCCTGCCTTTCTGGAAAAGCCAACAGATGACATGTTTTCACCAACACCTCCGTAAAAGGCCAGAAATAAAACAGTCTTTCAAACCTATCTGAAGAAAAGAAAATCCAGCTGCACAGAAAAGGGTTGGGGGAGTTTCTCCCCTGCTTTTAGAGCTATGGGAACATGGCTGCAGTGCCACGCAGCCCATGGTGCCAGCAGGAGGGTGAGCTCTGCACTCCACCAGCCTTGGCTGGGAGGCTAGGCACCAGTCCCACCTCATCTGTTAGAGGGTGCTCAGGAACCAGGACTTCTGTGAAATGGAATTAAACAAAAAGAGGGGTTTTTTATCCCTGAGGAATAAAAGTACCCACAAAAGCAGTGACAGACACGGCAACAGGCACAGTGATGGCCACAGTGAAACACCTCAGAACTGGCCCTATCCTACTGAAGCAAACCCTGCAGATGTCACAACATCTCTGGCCACCAGCCCAGCAGGATGCCAGAGACCAGACTTCTCCAGGAGGAGCCAGTCAAGGCTGGTGGGAGACAGAGAAAGATCTGGTCCTTGTTATTGGTGTCATCAGCCAAGAAACTCTCAGGACCCACAGACCCTTACAGCGTGGGCAGGCAGGTGGCATTTTACATCCTGTGATCTTAACATGTCCTCTGAATAACCATGAGCAGTTTGGCAGCCCCTGCAGAGCCCTTAACTGACTGGAGCTGCCTGGTTATCCAGTGTGGGTAGAAACCTCCTTCTCTAGGGCAGCACTGGGTTCAGCTTCACAATACAAGCCCCAGTTCTCCCGCAAGCTGCTTGCCTTGACCAGAGAGCTCGCACTGCTCCCAGCCCCTGTCAGCACCTGCACCATGAGATGTCCAGCACCAGCACCCAACAGTCACACCTATGGTCTAATCTCTCTGTACAGGGGACAAGAGGCTTTACAAGAAGATGTGTTTCATGAGACACTTAAAGGTCATAGGGGAAGCAGGATCTTGTGGGAACTCAAAATCCAGGTATCAAAAGGCTTCAGAGATGGGAGAATCCTGTTTCCTGCCACAGATTGAGAACTGAGGAGTTCCAGGACTCATAGATTCATAGGAAACCAGAATGGAGGAAATGGGGCTCCCTGCAGGTGGCTGTCAGGTCCCTGGGACACTCAGCCTCTACTGAGCCTGGCACTACCCAGACGCTGGTAGCCTCCTTGGGCTCATCTTCCACCACCTGGCACATCCCTAGAGGCAGATGCTATGAGATGGCATTGCTATTGGGCACTTCCCCTGGGGACATGCCTGTGAGGAATGGCTCCTTCCTGATACCCATTGCGAGGGTGTTCAGATCCACAGAGCCCACAGATCCATGCAGCACCTTTTGATCCATGCCAGCCCCTCTGATACACTCCAGCCCCCTAGAGCTGCAGTATCAAGAAATTGTTCCTCAGGTCCATCCTGAACCTCCCCTGGGGCAGTCTAAGGCCAGTTCTTCCTGTTGCTTGTGAGAAGAAACTGACCCCACCTGGCTTCAACCTCCAGCGAGTGAGCTGTTGAGAGCCAGAAGGTCTCCCCTAAGCCTCCTTTTCTCCAGGCTCAACAAGCCCAGGTCTCTCAGCTGCTCCTCACCACACTTGTGCTCTAGACCCTTCCCCAGCTTCGTTGTCCTTCTCTGGCCACACTGCAGCCCTTCATTGTCCTTCTAGGAGTGAGTGGCTCAAAACTGAACCCAGGATTTGAAGCGCAGCCTCTGAAGTGTCAAGCCCTGGGGGACAATCCCTGCCCTAGTCCTGCTGATTGCACTGGTGCTGACACAAGCCAGGATGCCTCAGATAGAGGGGGATGCCATAGTGTCCTCAAATCGAGAGAAGACAGCTGCAAGGCTCTAGCCAGATAAAAGGACCATCTGAGATTCCTACCAAGACCTGTAACTGTTAAGGTGCCATTAAGGCATAGAATGAACAGCAGGAGATGGATGTTCATCAGACAGACAGCACAACACACTTGTTCATGTGGCAGAGCTGAATAATAGAACTTCCTACCATTTCTTCCCAGGGTGCTGAAATTTTACATGATCCCAACAGCAGTTTGAAAAATCTCTAAGTGTAAAAGCTCCTGGAGCCCCAGCCAGCACTTGCTAGAGACCAGAAGCATGCCCAGGGAAGGTTCAGAGCCTCATCCACCTCACCAGGCACCTGTTCTGACCAGTAAGGTGCTGGGCACGGCTCACACCTTCAGCGAGCAGCAACTGGGCATCTCTGCATGTGGAGTTTGCACCTGGGCCGCACACCTACCTACAACGGTGAGCACGTCCTTCTCAATGTCAGCCCGGATGTATATCCGCCCCCGACGCTCGGTGTGGTCTGTCCCACACAGGCTGGGCACGTTCATCACGCAGCGCTTGTGCACATTCATCATACAGGCTGCAGGGTGGGCAGAAAGAAAAGGGACACTCAGCATTCCTGTCACCTTGGCCAGAGCTCATAGGGTGCTTGGAGGAGATGGGACAGGAGGAGAACTTGTCCTCCTGTTAAAGGGGGTTGTTTGTGATGAATTCTGGGATAAACATTCAGCAAAAGGATCTTTAAGTGCAGCTGAAGACTCTGGCAGAGCCCTGCCTGGACAGAGGGACATACCAGCAGCAGCTCTGGGTTCTGCCTATGGAGATCATAGGGCTTTTACCCCTTGATTACTTGAGTTCTGCTGACTTATCAAACCTCTTTCCCATCACAGCCTGGGGGCAAGGCTGGTATTTAGCTGGATTCACTGGGAACTGATAAGGGGCGATAAAAATGATCAGCACATGGGTGTACAAAAATAGACAAAAATGTTTCTAGATAAAATTGTAAATAAGCAAATTCATATTGTAAAGAAATCCATTTCCATTCAGTAACATTTTCAAGGCGATAATGAGTATGCTGTTCCCACCAGTCTCTATTTCTGGGAAAGGCAGCACATGGTGAGCAGCAGAGTGTGCTGCTCCCCGCTGACAGCAGAGGCCAGTGCTCGCTCTCGCAGTCCTCCAGATAGGTACAGACACCGTCCACTTGGGCACTAACTGATCTCTGGCCATCCTCTCCCTCACCTTTCATCCCTCGTTCTCTCCTCTCCCTACGCTACATTAATTCCCTCAGTGCTTCTCCAGACTCGAGCACTCTGGAGAGGCTGTGTCACCATAGTGGTTGTATCACCACTGCTGCCACAGGGTGTCAGTTTGAGCCAATGCTGAAGAGAAGACAGACCTGGAGATGATGCTGCAGGGCTGGGGGTGGGGAACAAGGCGGGTGGAATCACAGAATCATTTAGGTTGGAAAAGACCCTTTCAGATCGAGTCCAACCATCAACCCAGCACTGCCAAAAACGGGAAGTTTCCCCAAAAGAGTTAAACTTGCTGTTGTTGGAGCTCGTCTTCTCCTTCAGTATTTGCTAAGATACTGGAGTGGCCCTGGGATGCCTTTTGTGGTTTGTTATTTTTAAGATTAGGATTCCAAAGTGTGTATGGGAAAAAAACACATGAAAGATTCTTTGAGTATGTGGCTGGCTATAAGATACTCAAACCAAAAATGACTGGTTACATCATTTTTCTACTAACTTGTGTTCCTTCCACAGAAATTAATCAGGTAGCTTAGAGGGATTTTGCCTCCCGTGTTTAAATAAAGGAAAAAAAAAAAAAAAAAAGGTCAAAACCAGTAAGGGAACAAATACTGCATAAACCCACAATTTTAAGATAATATGTTGTCAGAATTGTACTGCGTGAGAGACTTAAATAAGGCAAAGTGGCATTTTATTTTGTAAGAAAGACAGGAGCTGGAACTGCTCCTGGGATGCTGTGGTAGGGATGAGGGGGATGCTGGAGGAGGGATGCAGGCAGAATCCCCCCTGAATGCATTCCTTTCCCTCCCCTCTCCCTGCAGGACTCATGGGGGAGGTCCCCACAAGATGTGAGAAGGTGCCCACTCATGCCCAGCCCCTCAGGTGCCAGCAGCACGCTCCACACCAGAGGCAGGGGATGGGCTCGGTCCCTGCTCACAACCTCAGGATGCCAGAGCCCCCTCCCCTTGCAGCCACAGCCATTGGGTATGTCACTTACTGTCACATTTCATTCCCTGATGAATGAGCCCATACAGCAACGACCCGCAGTGATCACAGAAGGTGGGGCTGGAGTATGTGTGTATTTTAAATTTGTGTTTGCTCCGGGGATCCTAGGAGGAAAATAAAAGATAAAGATTATAAACTTGCATTAAATATTGGCAAGGCAGCACCTCTCTCCACATTTCAGATGCCAGCTGGCTTTGGAGGTGCTGTTAATGGACTTCAGTCAACTGCCACCGACTGATGTGGACCTCTTCCAACAGTCACCAAGATCCAGCTTTATTACTCTTGAGATGTGTTGCCATAACAATGAAAAAGCAATGCACTGGCTTGTCTGGGGATTTATTATTTTTAAATAACTTGGGCTTAGCACAGAAAACACCAGGTGAAATTGGTATGTAAGATAAGGGCTGGACATGACTCAACTTCCACATCAACTCAGTGGGGTAAAGCAGAAAACACACCCCATGATTTCCATCTATATTAAGACCACTCAGTAAATACCTTTGTGCTCTGATGTCAACCCCTGCCCAGCATGCTCCCAGGGGATCAAGATGCTTAGGATATACTTTAATATTTTGAGCTTTAAAACCAACAGCAGACTTTTCTACAGCAGCAGAGCATGTAAAACCAGGAGATCCCAGTTTAACCCACACATTGTTGTCAGTCCTGCACACAGGGCTCCTGGACTCCAAAAAAAAAAAAAATAAAAAAAAATAAATCACAGAATCACAGACTGGTTTGAGTTAGAAGGGACCTTTAAAGGTCATCTAGTCCAACCACCCTGCAGGGATCAGTGACATCTGCAAGAGGTTTCTCAGAGCCCCTTCCTTCTCTCCAGTCTGAATCTTCCTCTTTTACGTTAAACCCATCGCTCCTTGTCCTGTCCCACCAGGCCCCGCTCGAAAGCCTGCCCCATCTTTCTGACAGGCCCCTTGAAATCCTGAAAGGCCACCAGGTGTCCCTGAAGCCTTCTGTTATCCAAGCTGAATATCCCTAACTCTCCCAACCTGGCCTCCCAGCAGAGGGGTTCCTGCCCAAGAAAGATCTATAAAAGTTAAAGACATAAAGATAATAATAAGAAGCAATTTATCAACATGGAGACAAGACCAACCACTGAAACAAACAAGGCAAATCAGGGATTTGGTATTTTTTAGTGTCTTCCATGTAAGACAAAACAATTCCAGAAACCCTGATTCAACCTCAGTTATTCAGCCCATTGCACAGCAACTTTAGGACCCCTCAAAGTTAGTACACAGGTGACAGGACAACAGAATGTGTCCTGCTGGCCCCAGAGCAGCATGGACAACATGGTTTAAGTTGCTGTGGCTACTGGAGAAGCTGGGGCAGCAAACACAGAGCCCCAGCAACAGCCTGATGCTCACTGCCCTGCCCCAGCAGCTGGAAAAACCCCTGTGGAGAGGCAAGGATGTAATTCGTGGAACCACTGGTGGGCAGAGGCGATGCCAGGGTGGGCCGCGTGGCTTTGCCAAGGAGGGTGATGGGGCAGCCTGCCCAGGTTGCTCAGCAGCAGCATCATGCAGGCAACAGACGACTGCAGCAAGGAGCACCTGGGTTCATTTCATCTCGGGTTAATTGTTTAAGGGTTAGGGATGAGGCAGCTCCTGGCTCCGTCATCTGAGCTGACTGGCTTCTTAATGGCCTGGAAAGGTGCCCGGCCATTAGGAAAGACACCTCTGCAGGGCACTGCAATCTAAATAAATAAAGACTGAAGTCAGAACTGAGCTATAGCATAAATGCAAATACACTACCTTCCCCCAAAGTTAATTTTCCTACTGTTATTTCCTTCAATTTTTCAGTTGCATTAATCACAACTATTGTGCAGCATTTAACAGCCTACCTTCATATCTTCAGCAATACCAGGAAAATGGACAAGCAATGGAGCTTCATTTCACTACATTAAGTACAAGGGAAGAGGCACACACTTAAACAGATGTATTGTACTTGAACCCGAAAATCTCTCTCATTTAACTCTAAACAAACTGATTCTAAACCCAGAGGGTACCATGTCAAAGGACAGCTGAGAGGATGAGAGTTCACCATTAACCAAAAAGACAGTTCATAAAACCACAGGAGAGGCAGGTGGGGTTTAACCTGGGTACAGAGCTACAGACAGCGTATAGAGGTTGTGGAGACCACTTCTCTGGAGGGATGCCAAAACCACCTGGACACTGCAATGCTGGCCCCCTGCTCTGGGTGACCCTGCTGGAGCAGGGGAGTGGCACCAAATTATCTCCAGAGGGCCCTTCCAGCCCACACTATACTGGGCTTCTGGGATTCACTGCTGCTCAAAGAACAAACAGACACCCACACACCTTTTACAGAGGTTCACAAGGTCAGCCAGATCCTTCCACTGGACACATTGCATGTCCTGGAGAACTTACGCTGCCTGATTTTATAACCTGGGCTCCCTGGACTCAGTGACAACAACCCAGGCATTTCCCACCACCAGCCCCTCAGTAGCAGCAGCAGAGTAAGGGTGGTTGTGCCAGGGCACAGGGGCAGTTCCAGCAGAAGCCACGTGCCAATCAAACCCCAGCATGTGCCACAGGAAGGAATCGCCCCCGAGTGCTCCAGTTTCTCTGTTCCCTTCTAGAAACAGATATTCCTCTTTAGGCACACGAAAGCTTTAGTCATTCATAAAAAGCACAAGCTTAATACAAAATGAGACAATTTCTACTTCATGCAAAGGATGTTAAAATTCCCACTGGAACCAAGAGGGGTTTTTTTTCCAGCTCTTTTCCAGAGCTAGAAAATCAAAGCATGCAGAGTTGCAGCAGTAAGATCTGGCACAGGCAAAGCTGTGCCTTTTCCAACTGCTCCCACAGTATCACAGTGCTGTGGGGCAGATGGATCCCTCAGCAAGCATCCCAGGATTCACTTTCTGCTCCCACCCCTGAGAGGTGCTCTGGAGAGACCCAGCACCCAGAGGGACAGAGGGTGATGAGGACAGCCAGGCATGGGAAGGCATACCCAATTCTCTGGCTGCCAGGGTGTGGGGAGAGCTCATTTCTCTTTGATCAATGCTTTGGAAGGTGCCAGAAACTTGAAATTCTGGGTGCTGTTTTTGAACAAGGCTGCAGTCATTTTACAAAGATACTATTTTTGTACGAGAGACAGGGATGATGAGATCACTGCGTATGCAGATGCTGAGATTTAAAACAAGAATAATCATGGAATCACAGAATGTTAGGGGTTGGAAGGGACCTAGAAGATCATCTAGTCCAACCCCCGCCCCCCACCAGAGCAGGATCACCTAGACCAAGTCACCCAGGAACAGATCCAGGTGGGTCTTAAGTGTCTCCAGAGAT
>JAOEGS010016512.1:0-66015 GCA_025447755.1 Corythornis vintsioides | reverse complement strand
AAATACATTGAGTAGTGAATATAAAGATCACATAATGATGCCAAAAAAGCCTTATTGTATTTCATACCCCACACAGGAGTATGATCTACAGAGACACCTATGTGGTTATCCCATATCTTCATGACCAGGGAAGCCATCGGTGGAGGAGAGGCTGTATTTAGAATGTGTGGCATTAGAGCTCCCTCTCTTAACTGGTAGCAGCACCAAGCATTTCCCCTTTTATTTTAAAGCAGCAGCTAGAGTTAAATTTTTCTCTGCTTGCCATTTACCTGGAGGACTGTGGAATAGTTCAAGGTGTTTGGGAGGAGTGGGAAGGTCCGGAAGGTTTGTGTAGGGAGGGTGGAGAAGAGGAATCTAGCCTTTGAGTTCCTGAAGTCATTACTTTAGGAAGTGAGCAAAAGTTGACTATTTTCATATACATGATGGAGAGGTAATTCTTCTAGCATTTTCTAAGTGAATATATTTGAAGAGACTACCAGCAAGTATCTAATAAACCTGAATCCCTGTAAGATGCTGGAGACTGACAAAAAATGTATTAGGTGTATGGTAAAAAATAATAATGAAAATAGTGTTTCTTCTAAAAACAGTTATTTTTGTGTGTGTGTATGGAATGAGGATTTTCTGTCATCTTTGTGATTAGTGGAGTATTGAGAGATTTCCATCATCTACTTATTGCATACTATAGCTTGGATGGAAAGGGTTTGTTTACTGGCATAGATGGAAGCTGGAAGCTAAAAATTTAACTGGTTTTAGACTACATATAAATGAACATTTTTGTCAGCATCATCCATCTGCCATTCACAAAGAGGCTTGCAAGCTTACAGTGCTGTTATTTGTAGAATGACATGTATGTGAGAAGATTTTTTTTTTTTTAAATAGAAAGAATAGAGAGTTGTCTCAGATGTGGAAACCACACTTTTCAGAGGTGCTCAACATTCATTTAACTTTTGTTGATTGATTAGGACAGCAGCACTAGTTTCGTATGTGTCATCTTTATCTCTCAGCACCTTGTCTTTTCTTCACTGGTTAGCAATAAATATCTTAATGTCTGTGTGCTTTTCTCTCTGAAAGACTTCTGTGCTCTTCTCAGTTTTCAAATTAAATAAATGAATAAACAATTTGCTATGTTTTTGCAATGTGTCTTCTAGGATTAAACAACGTTGAGCAAATCACTTTGCAGTTACAGGACAGAAATAATACATAATGAATTATGTAATGAATTATGCCCATTCTGAATTAATTTTATTGTTAATTCTAAAGGAGAATCATCATCTCAAAAGATTTTTTTTCTGCCTTAGCTTTTGGGGCTTGTTTCTGTCCTATTGGAGCAATGAGGCAGTAGAAAATATCTTTTGACTCAGCCCTTACTGCAGCTACCTGGTGAATTTAACTGCGAGAAGCTACGCATTCTGCAAAAGCAGGTTAAGTCCTAGTAGATAACCCCAAGAGCCTGACAACTGAACCTTGTTTCTGATTTTGAGTTTTTTAATTTGGTTTTGTCAGGATAAGATTTTAAGGAGGTGCTTTGTTTGGTTTCTAACAGAGATAGCACCTGAATCACTGAGGTTCAGGCTCTTTCAGAGCGCTTTCCAACACCCGTAAACGTTCCATCGCATTAAGTTTTCACTGCCTTATTACAGAAGTGTTTGCTGTGCGCTGTCAGCTCCTGTTAAAATAACTCCTCTAGAGATGTGTGTTAGTGTGTCATCCTGTCTGAAAACCCTCTTCTCCTAAACCATGACTGGAAAAGATACAACTTGGAGCATACCTAGGGCATTGCATCTTCAAAGAGCCGTGTGGTCAGAAGCACGTCCTTTCCTGCCTGCCTCTCTGCTCCTCTAGGACGCTGTTTTCTATTACGTTTTAAAGCAGAGAACCCTTCTTGTGCCAATTTTTAAGGGATATAAAGAGGGTTTAGCTCCTTCCCCACCAACACCTAGGTAGGAACATTTATGTATTAGTTCTTTAAACATCTTAATTTTTTATTAGTGGGGCACAAGAAGGTGATTTTTCTGTGTCCTTCTGCAAATTTATTCCAGTCTCCAGATTCTAGTAATAGTGTCTGAGCATACTTAGCTGGTGCATTGGTTTGCTCTCCCCTCCCTGGTAATGAGATGAGTTCACTGAGTGAAACTGCAAGCTACATTAGGGCAACAGAAGCAATTTACTGCTGCTGAATACATTCGCTGTGTGTAGTTTCCCTCGTCTTGTCAGCTCGTCAATCTGGAGGCATCCATAAACCTGTGACAGCTTCAGAAGCAAGCTGTCAGAGTGCCAGGCACTGCTGTCTGAGGGCTCCCTTTCCTTCCTGCTCCCCCCTTGCCTGCCCGCTTGCCCTCCCTCTGACTGCCGCTCTCTTCTCTCTCCCCCTCTCCCTCCTCTTCCCCTCCACTCCCCGCCTCCCTCTACCTTACTGATGTGGGTTTAGGTGCTGCTGTTCTCCGTGGCTGTACCTTTTTGGTTTCCTCCTTGATCCTCTTGCCACTGGAACAAAAGGAGCGCTGGCCACCCGAGTGCAGCACCTGGCCCTGCAGCCTGGGGAGCGAAGGGGAGGAACGCGGGTGCTCCGCACCCCGCCTGCCTGCGCCGGCAGCGAGCTTGTGGCTCCCTGAGCTAGAAATCCTTTGAAGTGCTGCCAGAGCCCATTGTCTGCCGTTCAGAGGGAGTTCAGCGCCCTGCCATCATTAGATGCACGGTGTGTAAGAGGAGGAAGGAATGGACCTGTATCCCCACCCGGGAAGAGCATCTCTAATCTGCCTCGTGCCATCATAATCTGAGTGCTGGACCACGCTGCTCTGCCCTCCTCCGCTCACCGTCTTCCTTACTTTCCTCTCATTGTTCCTGGGATTTCAGGGAGTGACATGGAACCTTTTCAGAGAGGAGATACAAGGCAAGGTGGTTTCTAGGGAGAATAGGGCTGTGCTTTTGGGCTGATCGACTGGGACCCTCCTTTGCCCACCTGTAGCTGCAGTATGATATAGCAGCCAGTGCTTAACGGTGTTTATACTCAGCAGCAAGGTGCCTTTTTTTTAGCATAAATTTATTTACATTTTTCCATTTGTCTACACTTAGAATTCCAGCATCCTTAGGTTCACAAATTGATCTGAGAGATTTTGGCAACACTGAGTAGAGGGAAGGCAGTCAATGCTACTAATAATGGTTCAGCCATCTACCGACTGTGCAGCCCAGCTGCCCTTACCTGGAAAGGCCAGCTCACTTCATACATGATTTTTGTGATGAGCAGCTCTCAGGCTTTCATGCTTTCCTTTTGGCTCCATGTCTTGCCTTGGGTTGTTGACTGTCAGACCCCTTTTGAGAACACTAACTTCACTTGAGGATTTTCCTTTTAAAGGTAGGAATTTGAATCTTTGTGCTTATCTTTGCTATTTCTTATTGAATTGTTACTTAGGTTTTTACAAGGAAACATTGATTTCTTTAATGTTATGTGATTTGACTTCTTGTTAACCAGTCATCATCTGCAAGGACAATGCTTTGAGAGGAGGGTTGGAGGAGCTGCTCTTCAGTGACTATTAGGCAGTACACTAAGCAGAGTTGACAGGGCTTATATTTTGCACTGATATGCCTGCTACGTTCCGTGCTCATTAAGGTCTTTGTTAGATCCTCCTTCTCCTCCCTCTGCTCTTGCTTTCCCTTCCTGATATGATGTCTGTATCTAACCTTCCTGCTGCATTAGATTCAGGTTCTGAAATGTGTTGGAAGAGGATGAAATCTGGCCTGTGAGGAACTGTTGTCTCAGAAATGCACTTGAACAGTACAGGGAAGCTGGTTATAGCTTCACACCTTCTTCTGGGCTACTGCTTGACACTATAAATAGATACTGTCGTGACCATTTGTAGTCACTTTGTGTCTTGGGTACCTGACTGGAAGATGAACAGCTATCAGCAATATTGGTAACTGATGAAGTCATTGGAAGGATTAGAGCCATTACAGATAGAACATTTTAAAAATCAGATAATGTCTCATGTTCCCTGAGGATTAATGCAGCAACATTTTCTAGTGGTTTCTCACACAGCAATTTAAATTCTCATTTACATCTCAAGAGCAAAGCTAGTAATGCTAAGTTAATATTTAGCAACTTGAAAGCTTAGAAATGGAAATTTTTATAGATATTCTTTTTCTTTTCACCACAGACAAGTTAAAGACAACCCTTTGGTTAACAATTTGATGGATTTCCATTTTTTAGTTCCTTGGGAAATAGATTAATTTGGAAAACTTACTGTAAGGCCTCTTCTTTTAAGGGTCTTTGGTTTTTCCTCTTACAGTAAAGAATGTAGTCAGATGGTTAGGCTGCTTTGTAAGTAGCTGTGTAGATGTAGCTCCTGCTGCCTAAACCCTCCCTCTATAATGCTCCTATATGGAAAATACATATTTTTTTATTCCCCTCTCTGCTCTCCCTCTTCACTTCCCCACCTTCAGCCCATAAAGGATGGGGAAGGGTAGGTGTCTCTGCTTAAGTGATGTCATATGCTTCAGGTTACCTAAAATTGCACTGAAGTTTTTCCCATATTGTATTAGGATCTGGCCTTTCTCTAGGCCATTCAGTTCAAGAATCATAAAGAGACAATGAAAAGATATGTGTTGACAAGAATGTTTAGCCAATGCAGAACTGAAGTAACCTGTCAAAGGTTGACTGCTGCTAACTTCAGGAATCTTGGGTCTTACCTCACTGCTGGAATTGTCAGGCAACCCCCTGTGTGGCTTTTCTGCTTCAGTGATTTAAAAGGAATTACCAAAAAAACCCAAACACACACATACACAAAACCCTAACAACAAAAACAAAAAAATCAAGAAACACCAAAAAACAAACCAAAATCCAACGAACCAAAACAAATTATCTTACAATAAAAACATTCTCCATTATGATTTTACACCATCCAAAAATGATGTATCAAGTCTGTTCACCTTAGATGAAATGTAATGAGAAATCATTAACTTCACTGCTGTCCTTCGTTGTGAAACCACCATTTTATGCACCCAGTTAAATGTTGCAGCATGTCAGAGGCATTTTGTGAGTGGATGCAGCCATCTGCCTGAAACCACAATTAGGGTCTGGTTCCATGAGCTCCTGTTCAGCCTGGTGTCACTGCTTCGGTGTGTATAGCTGCATCTCCACTGTTAGATCTCACTCCACACACCTGGACCCTGATGAAGTTTTCTTCCAGCAGGATGAAGTGCTACCTGTAGTGCAGAGCTGGATGGGAGCAGGTACTTGAGTAGTTATCACCCTGTGGGGTGCCTGTTTTCTGATGGTGGAGTCACCTAGTGCAGTAAAAGCACTTGGGTGTGTTTGAAAGCTGTGAACCTCATTTTAGCCTGTGAAATGCTCTAAAGAAGGTGAGGGATCCAGTAAGAATGTTTCAAGAGAGGCAGTTTGTAGTGCTCATTTATAAAAAATGTTGCTGGGCTGCTGGAAAATAGGAGGGGGAAGAGGTTGAGAAAGAAGGTCTGAAAACTAATCCTGCTTACACATATTAGGATGAGCCCAGGCATGAAGCGAAAGAAAAACTCAGAGCTCTTCATTATCTAATACTCCCTTAGGGCAATAACAAACTCACTATAGAGCCAGCAAGCCAGGCAGAGGGGTTGGCAGAAAGAGAGCACACATTGTTCTCAGAATATGGCTGGTGCTGGAATCTTTCACTGCAAGTTTGAAGCCATCTTTAATGCAAAATATCCCTCAAAGGGATTTGTTTTTATTGCTTGCCATTTCAAAAGCTGCTTTCAATCCAGTGTGATGCCCTCTTCTGAAGAAAAGGTTGCAAAATTAGGTATCATACAACAAGGGGAGCATATTCTTGCTTTTTTCCATCCCCCCCTTATGTGAGCTGAGGTGATGGCACAGATGCGTTTTTCTGGGATTGAAAAAGTCCAAATGGAGAAGGTAACCTCTCCATGCTTTAGTGTGTTGTAGATTTTCAGCCTTTCTTAGTGGCCACTCCATATTCTGTGCTTCATTTCAGAGTAAGTAATCATTTTTATACTGAAAATTCAGGTGTAGAATTTATTTGTTTAAATGTTTTTCCTGGTTCAGGGTTGGTGTGGAGAATGTAGAAGAACACATTGTGCAGACATCCAGTGTCTCCCACTAAAACATGTACAGCTGTGGTTTTGATTTCTATAAGGTGCAGGGGCTAGAAGTTGAAGGTGTCTCTTCTGAGGTGGTAGGGTAGTTAGGGGTGGGATTCATGGTGTTGGTTCAGCCTGTATTCATTAAATTGCTTGACTGACAGTTGTCTATTTAGGACCATGAAGGAAAATGGACCTCTCTAAAAATTCAGAGAACTCAAGTATCTCCTCTTACTTGTATTCCTAGCATTTGCAGAGGCCGAGGTGATTCTTCATATAAGCTATTTGACCTAAAATAAATTCACTCTCTTCCCCCTTCCTGATGTATTAAATGCCACTGCCATTAGTTTAACCTCTGAGGTGGCCCTTGCTGAGTGAATGTGGTTCCCCTGTTTGATGCAAATGGCAGCAGTGAAGAAAAAGAAATGTTTGACAGCCTAGCAAATGCAGTGGAGGGGAAGAGAATTTTCATCCCTTCCCATGGAGCAACCTCTATGGTAGCAACAAACCAAGCGAAGTTAAGATCCTTCTGCTGATAGAGAACTGCTAGAGAAATTTTCACCCTCTGTCTCCAGTCATACTCTCTGAAGTGTTTACAGTAGAGCTGCAGTGATGGCAGTCCCACCCTTATTAGCTGTTTTGAAGTTTGTGTTTTACCCAGGTATCATCAAGACACCAGTTCATTCTCATCTGTTCACAAAGTGCTGTTGAGTCATCAGTGGTCAGCATCTCTGTGCAACACGAGTCTCATTTTACAGATGAGGTTCAGGAAATGTGTGACCACACCAAATTAAAAGTGAAATAAAGGAATGAAAGTTCTACTTTCAAAATCTCTAGCTTTTAGGATGTTGTCTAGCTCCCTTCCAGAGGGTACATGAAGAACTCTCACTGTCTCAAAGATGGTCTTTGAACCTGTTTTTGGTCCTTGTGGACTGGTGCACAAAGGGGATGTTGAAGATTTTAATATCCCATCCTGTCTCATCTCCTGTGATAATGCTGTTCTTCCTTCTTCCCCTTCTGTAACTGCAAAGAGAGGAGGAAGCCAAAAAGGGCACTGAAATGTCCCTGGCAGTTCCCACTGTTCATCTCTTGAACATGGAGCCCTTGCTCAGCTATGGAATCTTCCTCTCTGCAGGCTCTGGAAAATCAGTGTCGGGATGAGAGGTCAAAATTGGGTCCTCAGCTTATACGTATGTACAGGAATGAATTAGAAAACAGTGACTCAGTCTTAACTGGAGAAGCTGAGTGTAGCATATGGCTTGATAAATCCTATACATGCCCCTGGGCACTGCTTGGGCACCTATCTGTTGGCAGTACTGCCAGGGGACTGCCCCAGTGAGCAGAGGGACACCAGGAGCTGAAACAGAGTCAGTCCTGGAGCTGGAATGGCCACTGTATTTGTCAAGCTGGCAGCCCTGTGTAGCTGAGGAGGAGAAGGGTGAGCAGGTCTGTTCTCCTGGCCAAGACAGGGTGTGCTGGTGAATTTGCAGCCTTGCCTGTGCCTCTGCCAGCCAGGAGGGGGTCAGGCAGCAGCAGCAGGCAGCTGCCCGGTGACGCTGCCCAGTCACACCAAATAGATCAGTTGGGAGATTGCAGGAAGGCAAAGGGGAGTGTGGGCAAAAATCATCACAAAAGCAGTGGGGCAGGAGTCTTGCTGCCAGTAACAAGATGCCAGCAGGTCCTTGGAGCGCCACTCGGCACTTCACGGGAGAGCGAGGACAAAGTCAGAGCAGTTCAAATCATTGCAGAAACATTAACCCAGATTCATAATGAGGACTGAATTTTACAATTCAAGAAGAGGCTTCATTCCTTTGTTGTGTAAGAAAACAGAGCCTGTCTTCCAAAAAGCTGCAATCTGTATATTCCAGCTACCAAATTAATTATGTGAGAGTTAAGTAGACCAAATAATTAAAATTAATTTGTGTATTTAACTTTAAAATTAATGTCTATATTTAAAAAATACGTTTATCACAGGGTATTTTTTAGTAGCATAATTACAGCTCTTCAAAGTAGCCAAAAATTATTTAATTCTTGTGTTTTGGCTACAGTGAGGAAGCTAAGAAAATTCAGAGCTTGTGTCTCTGGACTGCTTTTGCTCTTCCCTTTGCAGCAGTGTTGAGTATAAAAAGAGGAAAACAATGTTGTCTAGAAGTGTAGCGTTAATCTAATCTGGGGCTACTAAAAAGCATTAATTATTTAGTTATAGTGTTGCTGCAAAGTCAAGTGTGAATTACTTGAATGCTCTGAATGCAGTTGTTTCTCTCCCATCACATCTGTGCACAAGATTTTAGTGTCAAGTGCTCTGAAAACTATATAAAGTATGTGTTACCTCACTGAGATCAATTAGCACATTTGTACTTGAGATTTCAGCCTTAATGGTGAAATTTCAACATTTATAATGTTTTCTTGTGAGTATTCTTTATGTAATCTGCACTGGTAGCTGGCTAATACTGCTTTTGTCTCTGTACGGGCAATGGCTTGCAGTTAAAAGGATGGAAAGCACTGTAAGGGTGTAGTTGAGGCAACTTCCCTGCCTTGTAGAGCCTTTGCTGCCTTTTGGTCCCAAATGCATCTTTCTGGACAGAGGAAGGGATGCCTGCTGTCAGACAGGGCTGCAAGGGTGCTCAGTTTTCACAACCTGACCAGCGGTGGCTTTAGTCGTATAGAGGTACGTATGAAAGGAAGCTGTGGTGTGTCCAGAATATTGCAAGAAGATGTGAATTTCAGACTGTATGAGCCCCCCTATGTCAGCAATAACTCCATGAGCTCCAAGCACCATACGGTATTTTTGTGGGAACTCATCTCTGAAGATGAGCTGTTAAGCCCTTTAGACCCTGCTTGTGTTGGTTATTTAAGAACCTGTGCTTTTCAAAAGTAAGGCTAGACCTGATGTCTTAGGCAATTCTCTCTTTAGGTGCTATGTTTCTGCCTCCTTAAGCAGTATGAGCTGTCATTTTCTTCTACTCCCCTCTGACTCCCTGTGCACTCCTCCCTTTATCTCTTCCTCCTACTTCCAGCTTTGCATTTTGTTTCATGCTGCCTCCTATTCCTGGAACAGTCTCCCAGTCTCTGCTGCCAAATCCTCCCTCCCTCTCTCTGCTCTTGTGAACCTGTTTATTCCAGCAATCATTCCCAAGTTGTTTATTTGACTAATTGTGTCTCTTTATGTTTTCTTTCCTATATATCTGCTGTTCTGGATCATGTTTTTTTAATGTGAGATAGTATATATGGCAGGATAAAGCAGTGTATTTGCCACTATTTTATCTCCATCAACTCTATGATTAGTAATACATTCCTCTTCCAATTTTGAGCACAAAATTTTTCACTTAGTTGGCTATTTTCTGTCTGCTATGAAAGAGCAGCCATGTTTTAACTAAAGGTAACTGCTAGGCTGTAGAAAGTGAGCGTCTTGTATTCCAGTGCGTGCCATCAGCTAGCCTGTCTGTATAGGCAAAGTTCAGCTGTATCAGCTCGTGTGGAATGCTGTTAGAAAACACAGAGCACAGGGCAAATCCAGTGGTGCTCAGTAATGCCTCTGTCATTGCCCAGCTTCACTAGGGTGGTGTTTGTGGTGCTGTGGCTGTTGTTTTCTCAGCATGGGCAAGCTTGCAGAGACATGCATGGAGATGTGTATGCCTACTGTTTAAAAAGCATTTTCCTGGCCTTGTTTGTCAAACAAGTCTTACTAAAAAACATTGCAGAAAAGCACAAGAGCCCCCATATTAGTCAAACTGTGAGTCAGTAAGTGGACATGTTCTTGTATACAAGTGGTGGAGCAAGTTACTGTGGTTTTTTTGCAATGCATTTTGTAGGCTGGATACCTTCTATCAGGCTATATGAAGAGAAATGAGTCCTCACTCCCACTGAACACCTTTGCCATACAGACTGATGCATGTTCTGCCTGAAGAGATTTTAACTTTTCTGGCAATTGTGTTCATTCCAACTAAGACAAGGTAGTCTGATCATTGATTTCTTTAAAAACTTGTTTTTTCTGCTCTCAATTCACTTATTTGAATCAAGATGAAGATTCATTGAGAAAGTAAAAGAAACCCTGTAAACATTAATGTTGCTTTAGACTACATTTCATAATAGAGTTCTAAACACTTCTACTTTAAGTCCCATTTCCAATAATATCCAAGTCCCACTCTTGATAGTATCTGACCTTGTGTCTTACTGCTATGTGTGAAACAGCAATAGTTTCATAATGGTTTAACCCTATCAATACTTACACAGGTTTGCAAAGCTGCACACAAGATGAACCCCATTAATTTTGACTTGGAAGGTTAATAACATATTTTTCCATTATGAGAAACTAAAAGTGGACATCAAATCTAAATTTCTTAATGGAAAATACAACTTCTTACTTCAAAGCATAAATAGTTTCCATGGTAAGAACGAAAAATTAAACTGATATATTGAATGCATTTTATTGGGAATTTTGCTGCCTGTAAATTTTTGGAAAAAAATTTACAGGATAGCTGAGTTAGACTCCAATACCCATAATTGGGCACTTTGCAGTTTTCAGTACCCAGATCCTTTTTGTCTTTATTTGCAGTCCCTAATGGAGATGTACATGTTACTCAAAATTTTTGAGCTTTCCTGACAAAGCTTCAGTTTTATCAGAGGCTAGATTTGATTGCAAATATGGTAGCTTTTGCTCCTAAGTTTGTCTGTACTGTTAATTAGGATATCAATGATGTCCTGGACTTACTCTCCATGAAGGACTATTTTAAAAATGCATCTTCATAGTAGAAAAAAAAAAAAATCTACTCATAATTGGTTGACTAAAAAATGTAAGAATGTAGCACCCACTTTAGCAATTAAGTCTAGAAAATGAGAGTAGTGCTAAGAACTAGTGGGGTGGTAATTACAGTACAGTTTAAGATGAATTAATGTATTTGAAATGTATGTCTTTTCAAATAACAAGTTTCTTTTCTCTGTGTTGATTGTCTAAAAGTAAGGTTTCTATAAGGGAGAAGAGAAAATACAGTGTTGGAATCCTTGTTTAGAGATGGTAGTGAGGGTGGCATAGTATAAACCGTGGTGTGGAAAGAACTGTTCATCGCCTGTGTTGCTCTGATTTTGTAACATTTACAAACACAGATGGTTTGAGAGAAAATTAAAGAATTCCACCCACATTAAGGCAGGGAAGTCTAACAATAGCCACAACTCTTTATCACCCTGTTTCTCTAGCAGGTTCTGTCCTCCAGTTGCTTACACATCCTTCATACATTGAAAACTAACTAGTGTGTGAAGCTGTTGTGGAGTCCATCAAGGCCATGAAGATCTCAGGAGGCTGGAGTTGCCTTGACCTACCATACATGGGGTCTTCATCCAACCTCCTCCTCCAGCACAGGCAGCTCACTCAGCAACAAGATGAGCCCATAGTCATCAGACAGGTTCAAAGTCAGGTCAGCAAGGCAGAGCATACTTGTAACATAATTCAGGCCATGGCTTGAGCTCGGGTACTGCTTGCAACCCAGTAGGTGGAGGCTGATGGTTGCATTTGGAGGCTTCAAGGCCCTGGTAGTCTTACAGAGTGCTCCCTTGGAATCTCTTTCTCCCTTAATGCTTGTGAAAAAGTGGGTGATTATTTTCAGTGCACAGGTGGCCACAAAGGTTTAGCAAGGGCAGCAGAGCTCTTTGCATTTGTTCCTGTCTTGAAAAACCCAGGCCTTCAAACCACTGTCTCAGACAGCCTATGTAATCTCCACAGACCTCAGGTCATGCCTTTTCCACCCGTTCTACTCTTCTTCCCTTTACTTGTTTTTACTCATTTTTGCCTTTGCTAAACCAGATTTGTAGCTTGCTTGTAGCAGTTTTACTCCTTTTTTCTGAAGTGAGTTTGCACTGTGTTAAAAGCTGTCTTACTTTGTTTTCCAAGTTGGGGAGACTTATTTCGGTCACAACAAGGTACTAATAGAGAACTGGATGTCAGACACTACAAAGGCTGGAATATGTGCCATTAGCTTTACACTGGGTGGAAGTGTTGTGAACAGAAGACCTTAGCTGAAGGCAGGCAGGAGGGAGCTGCTGTACACAACTGGGGTACATGTTCTTTCACAAACCCAGCAAATCCTCACCCTGTGAACTGTGGTGCAAATACACAAAAACAAGTAAGTTCAAGAGCATTACTAAGTTTTTATGCTTTGGTAGACCACACAGCTTTTTTCTGAAGTCAGTTTGGACAAACTTTTTGTAACAGTAGTAAACCTGTTCCCTTTTATCATATATTTCTAGATAAAATAGATTGGAAAAGATTAGCTCCTATGTGTTACCTGACAGGAGGAAGCAACTGAATATAGAAGATCAGCCTGTAGCTAATAGAGGTGAAATTTTTAGCAGGTAGCTCAAAGGAAGAATGTTTAGCTTTCATAGCAACTACAGGTAAACTTTCATAATGTATGTTTTTATATTAAGGCACTGCAAATGTGACTGACACTGACTTGTCTTGTTTTGCCACAATTTGACTGTATTTCCCCACTTGATTAAGTTACTTAGGAGAAGACATTTTGCTTTCTGCAGCAGGATCGTTTATCTGAATTGTGATAAGCAGAGTGCATGAGGGAATGGAAATTAAATCCCTGTCCATATCTAATGCGGAAGGAACTGCATTTATTTCCTGTTCTCACAGCTGAATTGAAGATGTTCTTCCATGATAGAGCATATGTGTTGATTATTGATGTAAGGAGGAGACTGAAGATGGTGTGTTCCCACCATCTGGGGTGGCTGAGGTACTCCCTTCCCACCTGGGTGGGTTTGCAGAGCACCTTGGAGTGCCTTTATGTGCTGTGCTCTAACCTGTGTTAACTCTGGTTCTCCGTCCCATAGCTCCGAGTGGCTGGTTTGGGAGAAGGCTTGGGGTCAGTGTGCACAGACCTATGTGTCAGGAAAGGCACTAAACAGAAGGAAGGGTAAGGCCAGAATGAATCTGTGCAGTTCTTGTGGTGACCTGATACCTAAGTGTTAGAGGTGCAGTAGCACATGACATTGGGGAGTGGTTATGCTGGGTATGCCCTGCTGGGTATGCCCCTTCGGTTATCTCTGGGGAAGGTGCCTCCTTTCTCTCATATGAGCAGGTGTGTTACAGAGACCCATGCACCCCTAGGGAAATTACATCCCCTCAGCTGGCAGAAGGCTCTGGCTTCTGTGAGCATTTCCACTGCCACAATACTTGGGTCTTTCCTTTTCACTCCAACAAAGGTGTGCAGCTTCTGGGCTACATAGTACGTTTTTTAGGTAGCATCAGCAACTGTTGATGGCTGAAATTTTGTGTTAATTTGTTTTTAAACCATTCTCCAGATTCCTGATTTGCACATCAGATCCTTAGATAGGCTGAAAAACAAGACAGCTGTTTTCCCTTCCCATATTTGTCCTGTGCCAAGACAATGAAATGTGCAGGGGCTTGTGGTGCTGACATTCAGCTTGAGGGAATACCTCAGTGTAAATCTGAAATTCTCTAAGCAGTGATTGTAGTGTCATGGGAAGAAGGCAGGGAGCTGAAAAACAGATTTCCTGGAAGCTCTCTCTTATAAGGAGGACTTTTTTTGTTTTCAGAAGAAAGAATGGTTTTACATTGCTAGCAGGTAGTGCTGGACTATGTGTCTGTCATTGATATGGGAAGGACTAAAGCTGTTGTTCTTTTTTTTTTTTTTTTTTTTGTACTGTAAAAGAGTAAGAGAACAAAGATCTGCTGCAAATTAGGTTGTCAATGGAAGAGGTATATCATGTATACCAAAAGCAAGAACCTTGCAGGAGTCATGGGAACCCTGTGCAGCCCCCAATGGAGCTGGTCAGGCAGCATGAGCCCGTCTTTCCAGCAGTTGTGCCTTCATGGTGCCTTCAAACTTCATTGCGCTGGCACAAGGGTAAATACAAGCTTGCAGCTGTCTTTCCACCAGGCTGAGCTGAGAGGTGTTCACGCAGATCTCTCTAGGATGTATTGCAGTTTGTTGCCCTTGCAGAAGGTGTGAAGTTACATACCTGTCTGGGGATTATAATTTTAAAAATAAATAACGATTTGATTGCACAGATCTTCTCTTACATCAGACTGACAAACATTTCAAGCCTGCTGGCCAGCTGGCAGCTTTCTGGCTCACCACAGGTGTGTACCCAAAGAGGCCTCTCCCTGCACTGGCACTTGACAGTGAGCAGAGGGGAGCCCTGGTGGAGCCTGCGAGCCAGTCTGTCGGAGCAGCACGGGCACCCACCAAGGTTTTGCCTCTTTGATCTCTGTTCTGTGTTCCTTGGGCAGTCTCTTGCCACAGAGCTTGACTGGCAGTGGGTGCTAGCTGGAATGCACACTCTGAGCCCAACATGAGCTTGCTTGGCAGTTGCATTACAATGTGCCTGGAATTTCCACTGTTTTGTTTTAATCTAATATGTGGAATACAACCAGTGTTGATTCTCCTGAAGTTGTACAGATTCTTTTGCTGAGTGACTGGCCGTGCTCTCCTGACATTAGATGACAGGTTCCCTACTTCCATAAGGGAGGCCGTACCTGGGGACTTGGCATACTGATAGCTCCACAGACAAAGGAGGGGCTTCGGTGTCTTGCAATCAGGCAGAGTAACAGGGAATTTTGTGTCATGATGACACCATTAAAGTGGAATGTGTCGGAAAATCAATCAGATTCCTCTCTGATTACTGTGTAACTCAATTACTTCAGTTCCTCTGGGGCCCAAGGCAACAACCGTCTTGAAGGAGCTGCCAAAGAAAGGCCCCTGAATTAGAGCTGTTCTGGACAAAGGGAAGATCCTGCCCCTGTGCTTTCCAGCAAGAGGGGCTATATTATGAATAATAACTATAAATAATAAATACTGTAACTAATAAAATGTGCTGGGGACATGCACTCGTGACACTGGTTTTTAGGTTGGTAAGACCTTCTGTGGCTCAGCCAGGAAGCCACTTGTAGGACAAAAGTTCTTGAAAGGTGTGAAAGGACAACCATTGTCTTCCTTGTGCCTGGGTTTGAATGTACCAGCAGCCCCAAATGTATATGTTCTGGTTTTGGATAAATGCCCATCTTGAGCATTTGTACTGATACCCCACAATAATTTCCACATGTTGGAAATATTTGGAGATCAGACGTTGAAACCACACGATTGTGATTGTTATCTTGCTTTCCTATCGCATCAGTTGCCATGTGGCTGGGCAGATGATAATTCAGAGAACAGTTGAGGTTTCACATGAACACTGCATAGCACCAGGAAGCAGGCCATGGACGTTTGATGAAGCGTTTGTCTCGCTGCTGGTGCCGTGTGAGATAAGCCGAGGGTGCAGCTGATGCTCTCTGATCTGCTGATGCTTTTAGGGCAGGATGAGAGCCTGCTGAGCCTGCTGAGCCTGCACCTTGCACCAGCGAAACACCCCAGCCCTGCTGTGCCTTCACCTGCTGCCTCCTGCAAGTTGCACTCGGGCAGCCCTCGCAGGAGTTCAGAATGGGCCTTAATTCATCTCTAAACTTGTTTTAGATTCTGAGGAGTTTGATCTCAAAGGAGGACACAGGTATTTTATTTCCCTTTAAGCAAGAGCAATTTGCAGTGTGATTTTTTTTTCCCCATTATTTAGTGTAGATCTTTCTGTGGTTTGTGTTTGGGGTATGGGTGGTTTCTGACAGCTCTCTCATCTTTTAATACAAATATTGGTTGGTGTATTTGTTTAGTTGCTTTTTTTTTTCTTTTCATTTGAACCTAAACCTGCTGATGTGGTCCCCAAAGAGCTAAATGCATCCTATGCCAGCTGGCATGCCCTCTGGCTGTGAAGCCTTGTTAAAGAGATCAGAGCTGACAGATTCTTGAGCAGCAATCTGATACAGGCCTTTTTTTTTTTTTTAATTTGTGTTTTTGAGCTCTCCCATGTAACAAATGGGGGCTTGTTTGGGAGCTTCACTAGAGGCTTGAATGGAACCATTGTTATCAAAACACTGCTGTGATTCAGAAGTGCCCAGTAAAGGGTGTTCCTCTCCCTCTTGCTCCTCAGCTGGGCACTGCAGGTGTGGCAGCTTAGCTTAAACCTTGGTTTCATCCTTATTCTACAGAATAATCCAGTTGTCTTCTGATTTTCAACTTCAAACTGATAACCAGGAAACTGAAGCTACAGCTCTCTGCAAAATAGAGACTCAGTTCAACACTAGAAAATGAAGTTAGAGAGGTGGATGAGTGTAGCCAGGGAAGGGAAGTGTTTTCCAGGTTGATGTTTTGGGGGTAAAAAGTTGTAAAAGTAGTACAGTACTTTCACTGGCTTTTGCACAGATCAGCAAAATCCTTGGTTTTCTTACTATTACTGTAATGTTTAGATTACAAATTCTGCTTCATTTGCTTGGATATTCCTGCAGGCTGTGCATGGGCTTCTGAACTTCTGAGTTCCCCTTTACATTGTTATATCCTGCAAAAACAACTTCTTGTCTAATACATGTTAAGATAGTGAATCTTTGTGACCAAAATAGCCTAATCTATTTTAACCATTGGGATTAAAAAGCAAAAGGACGTGAGCTATTTGGGAACATTCTGAGTCTTCTCAGTCAGAATCGAATAAGTAGGAATCCAAGTCAAGTGTTTTGTATGAATTTGTTGTACAGGAGTAGGATGAAGAGCACTTCCCATAGCAGCTGATATGCATGGAGCAGTGTATTATGTCTTGCAAGGGACTCGCCTCATAAAATAGATGCAATGTTTATTACACGTTTCTATCCAGCCTCTCTCTTGCCCTGTTGAATTCTGCCTCTGCTGGCTCCTGCCTCTGCAGTTCAGTGCAGCTTTGGAGCTCCAGTGCTAAGCACAAGGGTGGCAATATTGGGGCTTTCCTTGCAGAGGAATGGGAAAAGTTCATCGTGGAGTTGGAAAGGTTGTTTTCCTATTGCTTTTGAAAGGTGGCATGTGTTTTTGGATACTATGCTGATACACTGGCAGTTCCAGTGTGTCACCAAGACTGAAATTGCTGGAGTTAAAAGCCATATCCTGCACTCAGTCCAGAGAGTCATGCATTCAAAATCAGTTGGCACTTAAGTAACAACAACAACAACAACAAAAAAAGGGAAAAAACTGTCTGAATGATGTCTTTTACACCTTCCCATAGTAATTTCCCCCTTCTCTCCCTTGTCCTTTTTCTCCAAAAAAAGTGAACAGTATGCAGAGACAAAGCTGAAAGATGATCGTTTGTCAGTGCTGAAGAAAACACAGCTTAGTGTTGCTGACAGAGCTGGATTTCCAAAGCCAGCTTTGTCAGTACAGGGGGCCATTTGGGAGTGGAGACTCAGTCCCTTTGGAGTCTGGGGAGCAGAGAATTTTTGATTCATCTTGCTTCCTTGCAGTGTGACCTTCAATAAGATTTCTTGTGTCTCAGTTTCTCCAGTGGAAAATTATTTCTGTACTGTAAGTTTACAGTCTACAGCTATTCTGAACACCTCATTGGGGCTGAAGTTTTATTGTGCACAAAACAAGCCAGTCCCTGCTCTGTGGAGCTTACAGCATAGAAGTTATTTGAGATAATACTTAATGATCATTATAAGGCTTGAGTAAAGAACATGGACTCTTTTCCACCTGCTGTCACAAAGTTAGCAGTCTCTTTGTAGAAAATCTACTTGGAATTTTTTGTCTTTGCTTCAAGCTGCAGCAGCAGTTTGGAAAACAGCCTGGTGGGAATCTTTGGAGTGGGACTTTTGGCCTCATCTGTGAACTTATATTTTCCCTGACTCAGAAGGATTTTTTTCTGTTTAGTAATAGACATTACAAAAGAAGCATCTATGTCACAAAAACTTTCTTTTCTGGTGGAGCTAGTTGTTAAAACCTTGACTGTACTATATAAAAATCTTATGTCTATCTTAAACTCGTGGGCAAAATAGTCTTATAATATTCTTACAGTAACAAATAATAACAAAATAGCTATAATCACTAATAGTAACAAAAAACCTTAAAAAATTGAGGAATGTAGAAAGGATGAACTGTTTTGGTAGTATTTTTTGTTATTGTTGCTCTTGTGCCTCTTGGAGTTGTAAGCTGTGCCAGTTGAGCAGGTGGTTAAAGGGGTTGTGTGTTGTGAAGCTCGTGTCTGCAGAAGTGTGGGTGTGTGAATAAGAAAGGATTTGAGAGGAAAAGATTTTTTAACTTCTACAGACAGCTGATTTGGGGCATGACTGACTTGGTGAGCAACATCTGTCATTCAGGGTGTCCTTGCAGTGTGCTGGGAGAGGCAGCAGATGCTCCCCAAGTAGCACACACCTGGGCGTTGTTGCTGTAGGTAACTCACGCTTCTGGTAAGAGAGAGAAAATTACACAGTGATTTTATTTTTGTTTTAAACCAAGGAGCAATTTAGTTACTTTCCCTAGTGTTTATGTTTTAGATGCCTTGGTATTTGTTGGCTTTGTTGAGCGTTTTATCCTGGAAAAATAACAACATATGGTGAAGTAGTTTGCTGTCATAAACACAAAGCAGGAGGTGAGAGAGCTTAGTAACAAGAAGTTTTTGCGTATTTGAGACCAACCCAAGTGTACGTTGTGCTGTTGGTGATTTAAAACTGGCTTCACGCTCTTCAGTGGCATGTGAGAGAATGTGAGGGAGGAAGGTTTGGGAGATATTTTCTCTCCAACTGCTACTGCATCAATTGGCAGCAATCTGGTGTGCCTGTGCCACTCAGCTCCATGATGCCTGAGGGATGATGCCACTTCAGAGCAGGGTGTTGAGAGCCCTGGAAGAACTTAAGTTCCCAGGACAAATGGAGTGTCCTTGTGGAGAGGGGTGGAAACAATGGAATTAGGAGCTGTGGAGAAGGAGAGCTGGTGGAAATTGGAGGCATCCTGCTGGGTTCAGGGCAGCTGTATCCTGAGGGCCTGGGAAGTAACTAGCAAGGACTTGGACGCATCTTCATTAGTATGAGAACAGTATGAGATGGAAAATGTTGAGGGCTCTCTCCTCCTCTTCTTAGTTTTGAAATACAGGCTAGAATAAAAGGGGTTCATATTTTCTGTTCAGTGGCATAAAGAGGAGTGGGTGCAGGCCAGATACAAAAGCTCTGTCTGCTGTAGTGTGTGAGACTCTCACACAAGGCAAACACTGTTTGGGTGCACTGTTAGGACTTCTCTTCCAAGAGCCAGTATGATTGTTCTGCCAAGCTCCCGCACTAAGGGTATGTGTCACTTCCCAGGGAGCAGGTCTGCCTGCTGAGTGATGCTGCCCACCCAGCACCTGCTGATCCTGCCATTTCATCTCAAACCTGTTAAATATCATGGACCCATACTGAGAATTGACTTTTTCTTTTTCAATTGCAGGATGCAAAGAGAAGGTACCACCATGTGAATGCGGAACAGATAAATGAGAAACGGGACACCCGGGAAGGCTGAGCTGAAGCTGCCTGTGCATGGGATGACAGACTGATTTGCTGTTGGAGACGAGATTCAGGAAACTCCTCCTCCAAAAGACTTTGCCGAGTGAGAGGAGAGGAACAGGAGGAAGCACACAGAAGAGCAATGGGAATTGAGGGCCATGGTTACTTGAGATAAATGGCAGATCCCTGGGAGTCTAGCCTTGTAGCTGTTTGCTTTAGCTTCCTCTCTCTCCGCAGCTGCTCTTTCTTTTTGGCGAGCTGCTGCTGGGTACTGCCGCGGCGGCACTGGAGATTTCAAGAGCAACGTGGGTGCAGAGCGTGAGGGAGGGGTGGGCAGCCCGCCTCACCATGATTCAGTTGTGGAAAGTGGTGCGGCACGTGCGACAGCTGGAGCTCCACAGGTTGATCCTGCTGCTCATTGCCTTCAGCCTGATCTCCATGTGCATCCTGGCTTACTACGTCACTAACAGCCCCAAAATCAAGGAGCCGCCACCCCTGCCCTTCAGTGACTGCAGCAACCAGCACCGCATCTTGATCCCACCGCAAGCCAGCTGGAGGCTCACGAAATCGGTGGACACCTCACGAACAGATCCTGTGGTGCTAGTCTTTGTGGAAAGCATTTACTCGCAGCTGGGGCAGGAAATAGTGGCCATCCTGGAATCCAGTCGGTTTAAATACAGGACAGAGATTGCCCCTGGCAAAGGGGACATGCCCACTCTGACAGACAAAGACAGAGGACGCTACGCTCTTATTATCTATGAGAACATCCTTAAATATGTGAACCTAGATGCTTGGAACCGAGAGCTGCTGGACAAATACTGTGTAGAGTACGGAGTGGGGATTATAGGCTTTTTCAAAGCCAATGAGAACAGCCTGCTCAGTGCACAGCTCAAGGGTTTCCCTCTTTTCCTACATTCCAACTTGGGGCTGCGGGACTATCACATCAATCCTAGTGCCCCTCTGCTCTACGTCACTCGTGCTAATGAGGTGGAGCAGGGTCCCCTGCCTGGCGATGACTGGACTGTGTTCCAGTCAAACCACAGCACCTACGAGCCGGTGCTGTTGGCCAGCACAAAGTCCTCAGAGTCCATTCCTCACCTGGCCACTCACAAAGCATTGCATGCCACAGTGGTGCAGGACCTGGGTCTGCATGATGGGATCCAGAGGGTTCTCTTCGGCAATAACCTCAATTTTTGGCTGCACAAGCTCATTTTCGTGGATGCCATTGCCTACTTGACTGGCAAGCGCCTCTGTCTCACGCTTGATCGCTACATCCTCGTCGACATTGATGATATATTTGTGGGGAAAGAGGGCACTCGCATGAAAGTGTCTGATGTAGAGGTAAAGTCCCCAAAATAACTGTAGGCCCCTGACAAATTTCTAGAGTGTGTGGTGTGTCACGAAAGTCAAGGTTGCATTTAATTTGAGTGAGAGGTGATTGCTGCAATTGTTCTCATCTTAAACTACTTCTCGGTTTAAGATGAGTGCAAATACTGTATTGCAAAACTGTAGGCCAATCCATGTGGTGTAAACTGCTGTAGTCTAGGTTTTAGCCATGTAGCTTTTCAGGATGTAACAGATTGGAAAAGAAAGGTTTTTTCTTACCCTTTCTTACACCCTCTCATATTCTCTACCATCACCCCCCTATCCCTGGGCACAGTATACCCCAAAATTCATCAGGAAAACATGCTCAGACCAAGCCATCATGAGAACTGTCTCTGTGGCCTCATGACTGGGAAAGAGATGCCATCTTTGTGGTTTGCTTTCCTTGGCAGTTCCTTGAATAACGCAGTGACCTGTTAGGAAAGAATATGAGAAAGACACAGAGAGAGATTTTATGGAGGAGAGGGAAATGAGACAGGCAAAGGAGAAAACAAGTAGGAATAAGGTAAGAAATTAAGTGCCCTTTGTAATTCTCTGTGTCCTTGAAAGTACATGATAAAGCATTTTCCAAAGTCTGTGATACCCGCACTAAGTGATGGATATCTGCCTCATGGAGCCAAGGACTTGTCCTTGTATCTTCCCCATCAGCTCTGGTTGGTAGCCATGGAGGCAGGTGCATTGCCTGTTGCTCCAGGTGTGCTGAGGTTGTTCCAGAGGTATGAGCCCCCAGGTTTTTCACTCTGGATTCCCATTTACCACTTTAACTGTAGATGGGTCCTGGTTGGAGTTCCCTGGATACCTGTGACAGCAGCTGCCTTAGCATGTTTCCAGAACAGCTTCAAAGTGAAGCGCCCTTTAACGTTTCATCCATAGGCACAGAACATTTGAGACAAAGGTATAAAACAAAGCTATGTTCATGAGTGTCCCCTTCCCTGAACTGAACCTCACCCATTACATGTTCCCAGCAGCACTCTTGCACCTTGCTAGGAGTCTTACCACCTTTTTCATATGTTTTATGGATCCATACATGACATATCTCAGTTCATCTCTATTTTTTCAGGTCTTTGAGATTTTAAATTCTGATTCTGATCCCAAGTTTAGCTTGGGGAAAAGGAGACCCTTGCATTCTGGTTGCTTTATCTTTTCAATTCCTTTGAAGCTGTGTGCCTGAAGCAGCTCTAATTGCATGCCATTATTTATGTTACTTGCTTCATTCTTTGGTAATTCTTTAGAGCTCCCTTTGACCATAACTCTCTTAAGCAAAAAGGTATAGAAAAAGCATTTCCAATCTGGCAGATATAGAAAAATGGAAGTTGTATATAATGCTTATCTAAGGAAAATGATAACATTTTCTTCATTTCACTGCAGTGTCCCTGAGCTTTGAGATGCTGAAATGCTCTGACAGATTTTTTTTTTTTTTCTGAAGGATAACAATCTTATCTTGGTCCTAAGCAGGCCCTGCACCCTCTAGTCCAAACCAGCAGAGATACCTCTGCAGTGGTTTTTGTGCAAGCTACAGACCTGTATGAGAAAACAGGAGATAGGTGGCCAAAGCTCTTGGAAACAAAGGCCGCTCTAGTGATGTTAAAAACAAACCCAGGCAAGATAATTCCAAAAGATGCTTTGTTTGGGTTTTAACAGGGTGAAATGGAGGAATAATCTGCGATCAGTAAGCAGAGAATCTCCAGCAAAGCAGATAAAACCCAGATTTATCCATTTAAAAGAAGCTCTCTGATTGCAGAGCCACAAGAGGTTAATGAATTTTTGGTTTTTAAAGCGAGAAATAGCGACATGGATTTGTTGATAGCCTCTCGCCATGGGCAGAGGAGGGGATATAATAGTGACAGAACAGCTGGCATTTTCTTTGACCTTTTGTTTGAAAGCTCTGTTTCAGGGCTGTTATCTCAGCACACAGCTCCTTATCTTAAAGCTTAGATTACAGTGGTCAGGGTAGCAGTTTGAAGATTGGTTGTTGTGTGAAGGTGTTGACTGTGCTGTCCCAGTGAGCCTGTTTGCCATATGCAGGGCCACGTTCAGAGAGCTTCCCAGACAAAATGACTATTACAAGAAAGCGATGAATATCATTTGATCAAATGCATTCCCATGGTAGATGTCCCGTGTGAGAGGAGAGATGTTTTTATTTGTGATGCTTAAAGGAGAGCTGAATAGCTTTCTTCTTTAACAAGGGAAAAAGGAGTCATGCCTGCTTTTACTTCAAAGATTATAACCCTTGAGAACCTGTTTCTGCTGAAAGGCTGCAGCAGGAGCTTGCAGTCCTCAGTTGAAGTGAAGCAGTTGGAAGTTGCCCAAGGAAGGTGTTTTTCTCTTGTAAAGTTTACCAGATTATTTGAGCTGCACATAATTAACAAAAAAAAAATCTCAGAGAATGCCTTCTCTTTCCAGTTATTCCACATTCAGTCTCTTCTAAAATCAGAAACCTCAGTATTTGCCAAACCTTGTGGAACTGGCCAACAAAGACACATAATTTCTAATGCAAAAGAACTTGGCTTTCATGATCTTTCCTGGTTGCCTTTAGGTATGAGGAAAGAAGATTAAGTAGATGAGGTTTTGCCTTTTTTGCTGGTAATCTCTACAAGTGCATAAGTAGTGAGCAGTCCTTGCTAGTCAATCTGAGAGCAAGCTAGGTGAAAGTAATTTCATTTTGGGTTTTGAATGGTGGGAATGGAAGAGAGACAGTCTCAGTGGGGTGGCTGTCAGCCAGTTCTTGCCTTTCTAAATTGTAGAGGATGATTTTACCTGAAATGAAAATACTCAGCAGTTTCTAACTCCCTAATTCTAACATTACTGGAGAGGTAGAAATAGCAGTACCAGGAATGTTTTCAGACAGTGCTGTGTTGAGCTGTGCATGTGCTGCTGCTGGATGTTAAGAAAGCTGCAGAAAATCCTCTGGAGAATGAGCTGCCCAGTGTCCACAGGGGCAGTTCCTGTGGAGGTGTTTCTGCAGCACATTCCCAGTATGCTTTGCATGAGCAATTGAGAAGAGGCTTTCAAAACACTCTGCTTTCTTCCTCCATTTTTATCATCTGTTTCTCTTTCTTCAGCCATGTGCATTTTCGTAGAGTCATGATCTCCTCTCTTCCCAGCATCAACCTTATTTCTCCTTTTTGCATCTTTTTAGAGGGACCCAAGGTAGGGAGGTGATAGTTAGGGTTTGGATGACACAGCTAAATTAGCTGCAAACACTTTTGGAAGTAAAAAAAATTATAGCTAAAAACCAAGAGTTGGATGAAGCCATGTAATAATATTGTGATGCCAAGGACACCATGCCACCTCAGAAGAGGCTTAGGTCCTAAAGATGGGACAGCCAGGGTGCTATGGCTTCCCCTGATTTTTTTATTTGGTTCTAGAATTTTAAACCCATTGAGATATTTTTTTTTATTTCACTGGATGGAATCAAGAGCTTGTAGTGACTGTTGAGCAAGTCTTTGAAGATCCATCACTGAGATTCTTTATGTATTTTTTTAATGTGTTGCAAAAAAAGGCATAATTTGAAACTTTTTTTCTCCCCTAATATTTGCATAGAAGTAAACATTTTTAATCAATTGAGATTATAAAAGGCTTTTTAAAAAGTAATTGGCATTGAACATCAGACTGAAGCTTAGACCTTTTCTTTGTCCAGAAATGTGCATTGGAATGTAGATATCTGTCACTTGAGCCTGCACCATGGCTGCCCCAATTAAGCACTAAAGGCCTCCAAAAATACAGGTTATGAGTTGCAGAGGATGTTCTCTGATAGACTGTGACAAGCATGAAGCAGAGCTGGCCTTGATGTGGCTTATGAGTGCTGGTGGCCAGTGCTGGGAATCACTTGGAGACCACATCTGTTGCTTCCTGGAGTGAGCCTTGCTGAGCTTCTGGCAGGGAGCGTAGCTGGCGCAGTGGCTGTTCTGGCTGGCTGGGGGGCCTGGCTGCATCTTGGAAGGATTTTTGGAACGGAAAATGGTTAAAAAGTACAAAACAGAAATACTTGGGAGGGATTAGAGGGGCAATTTTCTAGGGGAAGAAACTTTTCTTTTTAGGGATGGGGACAGTTAAAATGCCAGCCCTCTGTCCCATATCACATGAGCAACTGTATTTCTTAAAAATGCACATGAAGATCTGTTTGTATCTAGCTGACTGTTTTATATCTTAATGTATAGCCTACTCCACATCTATTGATTGCCTTTTTGTTTAAGAATCTCAGAGCATGTTATCAGTATAGAAATGCCACCAGTACTATCTACATTCCTCACACTTTATAAAAGAGAAACAGTGCAGAGGTGTCAGAGCAGAGCAAAGTGCCATCTTCACAGCCCCTTCCCACATCTGTACTGGTTCACATGCTAAAGCTCACATCTGTGCTAGGGAACAGTGGAGCCATAAATTGTTGAAATGAATGTCCAAATATTTTACTCACCACCTTAGTGTCTTTTATAAACCTCTGCTGTGCCACCTTTTGGGTATGGCTTGTGACAAGGACCCAGCATCAGCAGAGGGGTGGTTCAAGATTAGCAACAGACCCACCGGGAAAGCAGGAGAGTCCATAGGGCTCCTTAGTCTCAGAATTTCTGGGGCCCCCATGGTTCCTCTCCAGTCCCTTCCCGGACACAAAGGATTGCTGCCTGCTGGAGCAAGGCTTTTTGGGATTTATCATCAGACAGATGTGTCGTCATGGTAACCCCAGCCAGGCTTTAAATCTCCCTCTGTACAGAGGAATGCTAAGCCTCTTAACCGCTGTCTTTCCTCCTGCCACCTTTCTACCCAAGCTTGAGGAGCTGGATGTGCCTTTCAGGGCAGCAGGGAAAAGTAGTTGAGGCTTGGAGTAGCTCTGGAAATATGAAAAGAAAGTGGCACTTTTCCTATGATCCTGGGCAATGTGTTCAAGGTGCTGGTCCTAAATCTGATGCAGTGTCATCCAGCTGGGCAGAGAGGTGCTCCCTGGTAATGTGGGATGAGTCCCTGTGTCTTACAGGGTTATATGAGGGGAATTTGACCTCCCATTGCCTACGCTGGATCTTGTGCCTCAGAAGAGGCTTCAGCTATCAGTGCTGCTGGCATATCAGCTTTGAAAAGCATTACCTACATTTGTGATAGGTTCTGGACATGTTGTGTGCCATACGCTTATCAAAATACTGGTCTTGGGTGGGGACTGGGGTCAGGATGTGGCTGGCATGTGGCCCTGGAGGAGCTAGCATCTTTGACATTTGTCCTAGGCTGTGTTTGATGTCACTGTTGTGTGGAGGAGGAACAGGCAATTAAACTTATCTCTAGGGAAAGGTCTGAAAGCTTGGATCCCTCAGAGAGTTCATTGAGAGTGTCTGCAGCACAGAAGACATGTTCTGTCTGGTCTTCCCACCTTGCCCTGTGTGTGAGGTCATGGGCTGCCCACCTTGGGAATAACACCACTGAACTTCTTTGCTCCAAGAAACACTTGCAGTGGATGGGTGATTGAAGTAAATTACAGAAGTCAGCATTTTAAAATTAATGTGATGATCAGTGTTAGGTGAATTCTGTTTTGATATGTTAGTGATGACAGTGATTTTTCAGGATATGCTGAAGTGGTGCATGTCAAAGCTGGTTCCTATAGAACTGATGATGCCTATAGAGTGTGAGCTGTATGAAGGCAGCACTTGTGGTGCTCTTTTGTGCTCCCTGGAGCTGGGGAAGGGCAGCTGATGCAGAAAGATCTGGTCATCTCCCCTGCACAGTTGGAATAGTCTGCATGCTTTCCTCACAAGTGTTACGTGCCAAGTTGCTTGTGCGTTTGCATCTAGCCCGAGTCTGCTGTTGAGAGGTCATCACCCTCACCTTGGTACAGCCACAGATCCATTACTTTCTTAGAAAAGCTATTAAAATCTAAATATCTGTCTGAGCAAGGACCATGGCTGTCACCTGCTGACAGCCCTCCTGCCAGGTCCCTATTTGATGGAGAATTTCTCCCACAGGGAGCTGCACCAGTGACACTTTCCCTGAAGCAGGCAGGTAGCAGTAGAGCATGTATCTCAGGGCTTCTCTCAGTGTTTTCCAGCAGAACAAATTTGACTGGAATTAGTTCATGTCTTACTTGTCTGAGACATACTGAGACTTTGTTCTTTTTCAGTCAAGGCTGCCTAGTGTCATACTCTCTGCACTGCTGGACCTTGGGGTTTGTGGCACAAGTCTTCTTCCCTTTGGCGATAGCAATTACTTTGGATATTTAAAGCAGAAACTAGTGAGCAAGAGAGAACCTGTAGGAGATGTCATGACTGTGAATGTCAGCTCCCCAGAGTTTTCTTTCCAGAATCCAGGAAACTTTCCAGCTGTAAAAGAGTTTGTGCACTTTCAAGTGACAGAAAGACAAGGAGGGATGTCTTCCTGCCATGGTAGGACTCCTTGCATGGGTAGTTCTGTGAGTCCATTTTTCTCTCTAAATAAAAGCCTGTTCATGGTGTTACTGACTCATCTTCCTTTGCCTGTGCACCATGTGCTTCCCCACCCTCCTTTTCATTAAGATTTAGGCTAGGAGAATGAACAGAGATTCAATAGTGAAGTCCTAGCCAATATGGTAGAGGAAGGGAGCTCTGAGGTTAGACCTGGAAAGAGTAAGGGATCTTTTGCTTGGGAATGAGATTTATTGTCTCTTTGCCTTATCAGTGACACTCTGGGTCCTTGATACTGAAGTGAAAAGCATCATCTGACTGTGATTTTAAAGATTTTTAAAGTGGCATCATTTAATACAGCAGGACTATTTCAAGCAAACACTCTGTATGTGGAGCACTTGAGTACTCCTGGTTCACTCCACAGGCAACAGTGCCTTAGCCCCTTCCCCTGTGTTACTTCTTCAGACTGAACTGGGTACCAGTAGAGCACAGACATATATTACAGAGTAACTGAATACCAACATTTCTTTTT
Source organism: Corythornis vintsioides (assembly GCA_025447755.1). Classification (NCBI taxonomy): domain Eukaryota; kingdom Metazoa; phylum Chordata; class Aves; order Coraciiformes; family Alcedinidae; genus Corythornis; species Corythornis vintsioides. The sequence goes on along the minus strand of JAOEGS010016512.1, from coordinate 38,333 downwards.
CCTTTCATTTAAACAGGCTTTACTGAGCACCCAGAATAAGCTGAGAACTTTAGTCCCAAATTTCACCTTCAACCTGGGCTTCTCAGGGAAATTCTACCATACAGGTAAGCCCCTAACACTTCTGTGTCCCAGCACCTGCCTGCAGCCCCACGTTGGTACGTGGCACATTAGAGCATGATGCTCTGCTGCAACAACTCAGTGTTACAGGGCTAACACTGCTTTGAATCATTGAGACCCTCTTCTGCCTTCTGGTTTTTCACATGCTTTTCCACTCTCTCTAGGTACAGATGAGGAAGATGAAGGGGATGACATGCTGCTCAAACACAGGAAGGAGTTCTGGTGGTTCCCTCACATGTGGAGTCACATGCAGCCTCATCTTTTCCACAATGTCACTGTGCTGGCTGAGCAGATGAAGCTCAACAAACAGTTTGCTGTGGTAAGGGACATTGCAGCTTATTTACAGTCCTAATCCTTAAACATTCTTCTTCTGGAATACCTGTTTGCACCCTGCTGAACCCAAATACTATCTAGTAATTCAGCTGCATTTAAGAAAGGCCATTCTGTAAGTTTGAATTGGTGTGAGGCTGCTGCTGTCTCCGGGCAAGTAACACCATTCACGTGCCTGCCTGTGCAGTGGGAAGTGTTTCCTGGCACCTGCATGGCCCCAGGCAGCTCCACTGCGTTCCAGGGTGCAAATCCCAAGGCTCTTGTTTGCTGAGGTGTGAATCTGTAGCATTACCATCCAAATCCAATTAATTTACAGACTCTGGCAGCAAGAAAGCATTTCCCTTTCCATCTTTATTCACTGTGGTTTTGTAAGGAAGCCACCTGGTCGGTAGTATAAAATACCCTTGTGTGCTAACAGCCCTACTCTGGCCTGCCCAGACAATGCTGAAGGAAATTACTTATCTAGGAAGTCCAGGGGAAATTCCCTGGGTTTTGGCAGGGGAGGGGGAAGCCTTTAACATCCTGCACTGCTGGAACAATGTCTGATACTTACAGGCCAGAGTTGAATATAGCATACATGTTTCTCTGAAAAGAAATGTCCTCTTCACCTCTAGTTTGGTTCTTTTGATGGTAATCCCCATGGGAATAGCAGGCTGCTATCTTGTGTTCCCATGGCACGCACAGATTGGGAATGATCTCGAATTCAGAGCACAGTTGCAGCATTATAGAGACAATTTAGGCCTCTCTTTTTTTCCTAGTGAAATAACAGTGCAGTCTTTTGGGAAGAGATAAAGCACAGAACACAATTACACATATTTAACATAAAGCAGGCTAGCACTGGGAAGGAGAAGGTTGCTGCTTCACTTAGGGGCTCTGGTTTTGTTGTGCACCACCAAGATGGAACTGTCATCACATTATTACCAGAACCACATTCAGATATTTCATGTAATTTTACTGTAACTCCAGGCCCTGTATCTTTACCCTCAACAGTCTCTTGCTCCATGTCTGCTTTTTTTGTTAATGGCTAGAGACAAGAGAGAGAGCCCAGATATCATCTTCCTTTCCTCCTGTATCAATTAAGGAAACTTTTTTTCCCTCTTCTAGTAACTCAGATCTTGGCATTGGGGGAGTGAGATGTGTCACTTAACAGCATTGAGTAGTTTGTAGTAACCAAGGAACCTGACCTGAGGCTTGTCACACCTACAAGCTACAAGATAATTCTAGCAGCAGCTGTTTCCACTGCTGGATATCCTTGCTGATGTAGAGTCACCCTTGTATTTCTACAGCTAGATGCATAAAACAAGAAATATAAGCAATATTTTGGGCTTCATAATCCAGAGAGTTTTCATGTTACTCTGTCACCTTGTTCCAACTTGGACTCTGTTTTTAATCATGATCCATATTAAATCTATTAGTTGAATATTCTTATTAAGTATATTTAGTTAAATATTAGTTAAATATTGAATGCTCAAGCTGCCTATTCTGCTTCCAGGAGCATGGGATTCCCACAGACTTGGGCTATGCCGTAGCCCCCCATCATTCTGGGGTTTATCCAGTCCACACACAACTCTATGAGGCGTGGAAATCCGTTTGGAGCATCCAAGTAACGAGCACAGAGGAGTACCCCCACCTGCGGCCTGCCCGCTACCGCCGGGGCTTCGTCCACAACGGCATCATGGTGAGTGGCTGGTGCAGCAGAGCTCTCTCCCCCAGGGGAGGGACAGCCTCCTCTGGCCTGCATCAGGCACTTGCCTCGTGGTGGGACCAGTGTTTCCAAAATCGTTGAGTCAGGCAAATTAAAAAGCCTTGGCCAAAGCCTGTCTGTGTTTCTCAGTGCAGTTCAGAGGTTAGTACTGGATGGAGATCAAAACCAGGCACAACGTTAGAGATCCCACTGATGTGTTTGCACTGCGAGGAGTAAGAGGTTGGGAGGAATATCAGGAGTCCTCTGAACCTATGTTACTTACATCCCTTACACTTCATGCTGATCCATGGAGTGCTGCTTTGAGACATCCATGCATAGATTCAACTGCATCTGCCTCTGACTTAACTTTGCTTTTCTCTGATGTTGACAGGTTCTGCCTCGACAGACCTGTGGGCTTTTCACTCACACTATCTTCTACAATGAATATCCCGGTGGCTCAAAGGAGTTGGACAAGAGCATTCGTGGTGGTGAACTCTTCCTGACGGTCCTCCTGAACCCAGTAAGTTCATCTGAAAAGGGACTCAGTGCATGGTTGTCTCAGCTTATGTGCTCTCTGTGGGAAAGGACTGGATATATACTGCTCTGGAGATGCAGTATAACCACCCATGATGGCACGGGTATCTCCAGTGTGATGCTCCAGAGATGTGAACAAGGGCCAAGGAAGCGACTGCTCCTTAAAGCAGCTTTGCTGTGCCCCCTGCCCTGCCACTGAAGCCTTGCTGTTGAGTGTGGGAAGTGCAACAATCCAAGGGTGACACCAGCCAGGGTGACACGCTGAGCGTGACACAGTGTAGAGTGGGTGTTGCTGAGGCTACTGCAGCTGTATGAATCAGAAGTGAGATGTGCCTTGGCTCCTTCTGTTCTGTGCACATCTGCTGCCTGTTGGCTTCTCCCCTGGCTCACTGATGAGTTTTGTTCTGAGTAATTGCTTTCTTGGGGCTTTTGTTAAGAAGGGTTCTCCCCTTTCTTTCAGTATGTATACACTGGAAATTATTTCTGCATGCTTTTGTTGTGATGTAACTGTCACCCTAAGGCATTTTGGGAAGATCTCAGTCTAACACAGGTGTTGGGTTTTTTTCCCTTTAAATACTTGACAGTTCTATTAAGTCATCAAACTAATGTAGCACCATCATCACCCTGCACTCACTTCCCAGTTTTTAGCCATGAATGTCAAACCACATGAGTTTCCCACTTCCCATGAAAGCTGGGAAAATGTGTTAAGGGGCATGAAAAAAAGAGGTCATTTTTAGAAAATCCTGAATGGATGGAAATAGGAGATGAAGCTTTGTAGTCCTCTTAAACTCAGATCATACTCCCTCACGTTTCCTGCTTGTTGGCTGCAGCAGGAATACATGCTGCTCTTTTTTGATTGTACAGTAACTTTCTCAATTTCCCACCTGAATTTGTTTCTTCGTAAAGCTGATTTGACATCTCTTGTCCTCCCTTTCCTTCAGCAGACATTGCCCTGCCAGGTTTAGACAGTGATTTTAGAATGTCTACTTCTGTAACCACTCCTGAATAGAATGCTTTTTAATCACTTATTTTCTCATGACTCCCAAATTTCTACCTTCTTAGTTCTCCTTTATGCATCTTTTCCACCAGTGCCTGAGAATGGGCAAGAAGCCATGAAAGCAGATCTGAGAGACAGAAGGTTCTTTCTCACTAGCTTCCTAGGTGGAATCCCTTGACTAGTCACAGTCACTGAGTACTTGTTTGTGGGATTTGTCCTGTAACATTAGTGTCTCTGCTCACCATGATGCTTTCTTTCATTCCCTCCTTTTCTTGCATCGTGATTGCAGAGCTGAATACTCAGCTTTAGCCACTTTCGGTTGGGGCTGTCCAGACTGAGTGAATCAGAAAATCAAGCTTTTTCCTCCATGAGCTCATTTTTTTACCCTGTCTCTTGCATTTCCTTTCGTTTAATGCCTCTCTGCTCCTAGAAGTAGAACTGTGATAGTGAAAAGACTCTCACAATGTGTTCTAGGTGCATCACAGGCTGTAGTTTACAAGCGGGCCCTGTGGATTTTAAGGTTAGCCTGTGACCAGCCCTGGATTGGTATGTGATCTGCAGAAGGTATGGGTCTATAACAGCACTTGTTAAAAAGCTCCCAGGTCTGGAATCCAGTTATCTATCCCTATCACCTGAGACAGAATTGTTATCTTCACACACAGCAACCAAACATACCTGCTTAATGAAAGCCTGCAGTAAGGCAGATAATCTTCTGATTATCTTCTGCTTTACATATGGAGTGACTGGTCAGATGGAAAGAAACTGCCTTCTTTTCTGGGCTTCTCTTCCTGCATGTTGGGTGAATTCCACCTTACTCTACTTCATAATTGTCAGATCCTAAACAGTGCCTGCAGAAATAGCCACTGTGAAATTTAAGAGCTCTAGGTAATCCAGGCTGTAATCCATAGATCACTGCTGGTCTAGGAGACTGTGCCAAGGAATTTGTAGGAACATAGTTTCTAGAGCTACCCGTTAAAATTCGCTGATCAGCATCTGAATGTCAAAGCAGCTGCCACTGATCTGTGACCCAAAATGTTTGGGAAGATTCTGCTCTGGTACAGGATGATCTTATTTGCCAGATTTACTATTGACTCTTCATGGTGACTTTTGAAACTCTTTCAGACACCTTCAGATGCTCCTGATGTTTACACTTCTGCTTCCTTTTGGCAGTGGAGCATCTCTCTCTGTGTCAGCAGTGGAGTACTGTGCTCTAAGCTCCCTTCCTTGCTTATGTTTGCACAGTGACTCAGACCCCTTGCATTCCTCCCCCGCTGATAAAGCCATCTCACAGACCTGATAGAAAGCTGGCCAGCCCCACAGCCCCAGCAGTGATCCGTAGCAGACTTGGCCCAGGCTCTTTCAGTCCTTTTTGGTGCTTTCAGCTCCCTTTGAGTGGATGTACACACGCAGGACTCCCCAGCCCTGTATGCCTGTGATTAACTCCATAGTGCAAACAGAAGATGTTTGATCTTCTGACTAGTGAACGAGCTCTGCTGTCAGGAAGGAGAATAGCTGTTGATGTTCAGTTGATGGGCTGATTACTTCTCAAACACTTTTGCTGACACTGTGCAGGCAGATTGCTGTGTCCACAGCTGCTTGTTAGGTATTGCAAGGATGCTCATACCCACTTGTTTTCCGTGTTCTAGGCTCTCTGGGACCTTTCCTCTCATCTTTCCTTAGTGTGAAGGAAGGGAAACCATGGCATCCTGACAGTGGTAGGGAGGGGTAGAGGAGGGTGGTGGTGTTACCAAGCCAGTCCCAAGTGTCACTGGGCGTGCATGGGAGGGAGAGAGAGGGAGAAGGGACTTGAGTGTAGCTTATGTCAGAGGGAGTGCTCAGAGTTGTTTTGGCAGCCGTAGCTCTGACGAGGCAGAGCAAGCTGCCAGGCCTTGTTAAACAGTGCTTGTGCTACAGGACGTGACTGCACCCTCAGGAGTACAGGGGAATGGCTCTTCAGTTGGCCTTGTCTCCTGTTTGCAGGTGACAGCATTGCCTTCATGAGCCATTTTACCAAATGTGGTCAGTCCTGAGGCACAGATTGCTGACATCTATCACGTGCAGGCTTTTCAAATTCTGGAAATCTTGAGTCTTTGATCAGCCATGCAGATCATTCTATCCTTTGCTCTGGATTGTATTTAGCACATCCTTTTTTTAAACACCATCACCAAGCACAACAGCTCTTTGAAGTGTAGGTGCCAGAGCCTGTCTGGCAGGGCCTCTTTGACAGCTCAGTAGGAAACCAGAAGTGAAAAACTCACAAGCAGATAAACATGATAAATCTTTAACTCCACTTAGTTTCCATGTGTCCCAGAGGCCTACCACTGTTTTCTGTCACCTACTCAAAGACTGTGGGGTGTGAGCACCTTATGAACAGGATTCATTTCTCAGTGTTTAGGGATGGCTCAGGCACAAAGAGCTACTATCAGTACCTCTCGTTGCACTGTCCAGTCCATGGTGACACTGGGCAGAAAACTGAATTCTGACCTCTTGAGTGCCAGCAAATGTCTTCATCCCAGACCATCTGTCTCCTGCTTCCCGCTTTTGCTCTTCCCCTACTGTGAGTGAGAAAGCCATTCTTGCCCCCTGCCAGGGAGGCCTGTTATTACCTGCTGACCTTACCTGGCATCATCAGGATTTAGCCCTGAACTGTGGAGCCATGGGTCACAGCCCCTACTGTGACAGAGGTCTCTGCACTGTCAAGAAGTGTGAAGTCATCCACACTGTCGTTCTTCCATTGGCCTTAGTGTTCTGCCTTTGTTTTGCTAACTTCTGCCCTTGGTGTGCTTGGTGTCTGGCGTGGTGCTGCTGTGTGCTGTGCAGGCACTGGGATGCCCAATGCCATGGGACCTGTTAAAGCTACACACCAGAGTCAAGCTGACAGCTGTCTTTTGCATGCTTTTCCAGAAGTTAAAGCGCTGAAAAAGAGACAGGAGGGTAATGTATCTGCTTGAGAGAAGAGTTGGCTTGGCAAGGCAGAGATAGCACACCAGCTCCTGAGCTCAGCAGTGCTGGGGGGGCCCCCCATGAGTGCTCAGTGCCACTTCATCCAAGGGTTTACATCCTCAGGCTTGGCAAGACATTTTTCAGGAGCTGCCTGTGCTGAAGGCTCTTGCAAGCTTAAACCTTACCAGCTGGTGTCTATTCCTAGGACAGTGTCCTAGTGCAGTGTCTTTTTGCAGTCCCTGTTCAGATCCCTAGGTAAGCTTGTGGGTGTTTTAAAGTGTGAATTGCCAGTTGTTCCCTTACACTGGAGATGTCAGCGCCAAATGAAGCTGACAGGCTGTAGGCTTAGAAACAGCTCCTGTGAAAACTGTCCCTTGTGCTGCTGTGCCCTGCCCTGCAGCATGTTGCCCCTGTCCCTGGCCTCCTGCCCTGCTGTAGCAGACACCACAGCCAGAGAGGTGGCCCTGGTTGTGCCTCAGGGAGAGGAAGGGAAGCTCCTGTTCTCCCATGAAAGAGGCTTTGCAAGACTTTGACTAGGAGGGTGTCACTGACTAACCCTTGTTTCCCTGACTGTTCAAGAGATACTCAAATGGGATTTTGAAACTATTCTGGACTCAAATCCAGGGCTCACTTATCCCTCCTCTGCACCATTCCCAGCAGTTACTTGAGAGGTCTGCATCCCTCTCCTGAGTTTCTCCTGTCTTGCAGGCACTACATGTCTTTCCTTTTTTTGTCAAGGCAGTGCTGTACTCTAGCAGATGGACAGTCATCAACCCAGACAGCCAGGGCAGTCTGAGATGTGAACAGCCTCTTGCTGACAGTGAAATCAAGCTAGGAGGACACAGTACTGTTACCTGATTTACCAGTATCCCATGTCTTTTGTATTTTCAGATCAGCATCTTCATGACCCACTTGTCCAACTATGGTAATGACCGCCTGGGACTGTACACCTTTGAGAGCCTGGTCAAGTTTGTGCAGTGCTGGACCAACCTTCGGCTGCAGACATTGCCCCCTGTCCAACTTGCAAAAAAGTACTTTGAAATCTTTCCCCAGGAGAAGAATCCCTTGTGGCAGGTGAGGAGGCAGTTTTAACTGCTTGGAGTGGTTTTCCAAGAAGCTTGTCCCACATGTGAAGTGTGGTGAGACTGCTGATCCAGAGTACAGAGGGCTAATGCATAAAGCTTTTAGGTTTGACCCTTGTGGCTTGAGGCTGAAAGTGGCAAATTGCAAGGTGGAGGGGATGGGAGTAGGAGCCATAGGACACAGTTGTGGTGTGGATTTAGGGACCTGGGTGGTTTTAAGTGCCTTGGGGGCAGGGCTGCAGGCATTTGGATCATTAAAGGGCTCGTATTAGAGCAAGCTGCTGTGAAATGCTAAATGCAAGGAAGAACCATGTTTGCTGCTGGGGGAGTTTTCAGGCATGTTGATGTGATTAATCTTAAAGTAATTTCACACTGCAGAATTCATGTTCATTAAATAAAAACATGCTTATTCCACTTTACCCCAGTGCAGCAGCTCTCTGCATGGTAATGAGCAGATGAAATTAACTGAAGGTGATAGAGTTGTCTATCTGCCAGAAGTTCACAGATGCTGAGCTGTACTATCATGGTGGCCCAGCCCATCCTGGCTACAAAGGGCAGGGCTTGTGGTTAACACTTTCAGAGAGACTTTGGCTCTTGAGCCACTTTGGAGCTTTTGAAAATGTTCCCGTGTTTTTACTGTACTTGATGCCTGGCAAAGCAGCAGTGTGGCTGCAAAGTGCTCCTCATATACTAATAGCATTTTCCCAAGAGGACTGGCCTTCAAGCTTTTCCTCCCCTTTCCATTAGCTCGTGTGGTAATGCCTTAATCCCATCACTTGTGCTGCAGAATCCCTGTGATGATAAGAGGCACAAGGATATCTGGTCCAAAGAGAAAACCTGTGATCGACTCCCCAAGTTCCTCATCGTGGGACCTCAGAAAACTGGTAATGTTAATACTTTGTCCAAAGATAGACTGCAGCTTCCATCTCATTCCTCCAGAGAGGAGAGCTGGAAAGGTCTGTGTTGTAGATCTGTATGGCTGCCCTTTGTGCAAACTGCCAAGTGGCCACAGAGGACATTTCAGAGAATCTCAGATTTGATTTAACCTAAATGTGGCAAGTCTGTCAGTACTTAGCACCCTGGCATTTTGCTTGGCTCAGTGCTGATTTGCAGAGAAAAGACCTACCTGCAGACTACATGTAAGCTCAGAGAACCCTACCTGCAGACTACCTGTAAGCTCAGAGAAAATGTGACCTTTCTTAGCGTGTCACAAGCATGAGCTGTCAGCAGGACTAAAGGCACAGGCTTAGCCAAGGTCATGGTGAATGCCCCCAGTGCCTTTACTGGGACAGATCTGCACACCCACTGTGTGCTCCCTGTCACTGCCAGTGGGAGCGACCCCCTGTTGTCCGACCTCTGTCACCACCTCTTAACTGCTGTGGCATTGTGGTTGGCAGGGACGTGGCTGTATGTACTGTACTGAGGAGTCCCTTCTGGGCTGAAGAGAGCAAAATCTCTCTTTGACAAAAGCCAGGTCTTCAAACCTTGGCTTTCCCTGCAGCCTGGTAAAATAGCAGCTGCCAGCCATGCCCAGCAAGAGGTGATCCCGGCCTTGGGAAGAAGCTGCTGTCTGCTTGATGGCTCTGTTGGTGTGTGTAGCACGAGCCCTCCCGTGTCACACTCCCAGCTGTTTGCAGTGGCACAGGAAGAAAACCCTTCCCTCTCTCGGGAAGGCCCACAGCCGTGTGCTGAGAGGGATTAGTGAGATTTGCTGGGTAAAGGGAAAACATCTATGGCAGAGGCAGGCCAAGGCATCTCTAGTTGAATGCTCATCCAAGGACACTAACGTGGTCCCCAGCACATCTCCCTCCCAAACACATGATACTGCCCTGCAGTGCCCAGGCTGCCTCCTGTTTGGCAGGCGTGGGTTCTGACACATGGCAGCGTGGCTGTGCCACCAGGGAAAAAAGGGGGAAAAAGGCTTGGTGGTAGCTAACATGGGTAACAGCTCTTATGCTAAGGAGGTGACTTAAATCAGCTGCATGAGCTGAATCATGGGATTGAACTGCTCAGTCAAGAGCTCAGTGTCACTGCTGTTGTACCCTGCATGTGACCAGGGCTGGGTCAGCCATGCATGACAGGACTGTGCTCAGCTGGAGAATGTTTTGCAGTGTAGCTGTTCATTCAGACAGGTCCCATTAACTGCTTCCTATTGCAGGTACAACAGCTGTGCACTTCTTCCTGACTATGCATCCAGCTGTCACCAGTAACTTCCCAAGTCCATCCACCTTTGAGGAGATCCAGTTTTTTAATGGACCCAACTATCACAAAGGAATCGATTGGTAAGACCCCTGCACTGTGTTCTGCTGTGATAGGGTGCACCCATGTTGCTGTCTCCTGAGTCTCTCTGTATCTCCACCTCAGCCACATTACTAGCTTCTCTGCTTCTGGAGCTGTTTTGATTGCTGTCAACTCTGCACATGTTCTCTGTTTTCTTGCTAACCCAGCTAAGTCCCAGGAGCAGGACAGGTAGTTTCTATTTATACTGACTGTTCAGCAGACTTATAGGCATGACTTAGCTTTAAAAATTCAGAGTCTTTGTTGAATGCACTGCTGTCAAGTGTTTTCCTTTGACATGCAAAATAGACAACAGTGTGCTAATTAGTTCTTTGTGGTTTCTGAGTTAAGCACAGAGGGGATGACCTCCCTCCTGTTGGTCTGGGCACTTTAGACTTGGAGCCACCACTACCTTGTTCCCTGCACTGGCTCTAGTGTCCATATGCAGTGATATACAGTAAAATATTTTCACCTGGCAGGGTGTCACTATGGCACCATTACACCACTGTTTCCAGGCAGAGCCATTTTAAAGGTGTTTTTTTGCCCAAAGTGTTAACTTTGGGCTGACATGGCACCACAGTCCCTCACACGTGGCTCTGGGCCAGCTGGCTGGCAGTAGGACATTGCTGGGAGATTCCTTTGCCTGTGAGCTGTGGGAGACTGCCTGCTTTCTCTGACCATTTTGGAGAACCATTGAAAAGGTACTGGAAGGTGGCTGGTACTTGAGCAAAGCTGTCTTGAGTCAAGCACTTCTGAGCAGTTGCAGTAGCTGACAGACAGGCCTAGAAAGCCTGAGATTTAGCATCCATCTGGCATGAGTGGAGGATAGTATCACAGGCAAGAGGAAAGACCTCTTGTTTAACATGGAATGTGAGATTATTGTACAGCTTAAAATCTCAGCAGAGACCAGTTGTCTAGTGCTTTACAGTTCCCTGTCCCCCTTCCCTCTGCCCTGCCACTAGTGAAGGGCTTCCCATCCACATTACTCATCTGACAGGCTGCTCTGAGGCAGAGCAGAGCTCTGTACCCTGCATCCCAGCTACAGACTGAGATGCAGAGACAAATGAGTTAGATGGGTCTAAACAAGCAGTCAGTGGCAGGCAGCTGACTCTGACCCTACTGCTGGACAAAACCTCTTTGCTGCTAGAGCCTGCAGCTAGTACCCTACCCTCAGCTGGAGCCTGAGGACTGGGGGAGCACATTCTCAGCAAAATACATGCCCTCTTATCTCCATATTTCTATGTTGTGCTCCACTGCCCCATTCCAAGTCATGCCTCTGCCAGCTCTGTGCCCATTTGCCCATTCACTGCATTACTGAGAGGTGCAGTTGTTCTGCAGACTACATCTGTTGGAGTCAGGGTGTCATGTCTTTGATGGCCTGTGCCTCTCACCAGTGTCCCCTCTGTTTGGCAGGTACATGGAATTCTTCCCCATCCCCTCCAATGCCAGCACAGACTTCATGTTTGAGAAGAGTGCCAACTACTTTGACACAGAGGTGGTACCAAAACGTGGTGCAGCCCTGCTGCCTCGAGCCAAAATCATTACTGTTCTGATCAACCCTGCTGACCGAGCTTATTCGTGGTACCAGGTAACTTCCTGCTCTGTTCTGTGGGTGAGGGCCAGAAAGATGTTCCAGGAGGGCGAGACAGAAAGCCTGGGGTGGAAAGCCCATGGATCCATTTCCACAGAGGGGCCAGGGCACAATTCAGGCCCCCTGCAGGGTGTGCAAGGCTACATACATTGGTGAGGGGTTGTGCCAGTTCAGTGGGGTCTGCACAGAGACATACAAGGTGGACTTTTGTGTTCCTGCTCCTACATGCAGTTGATGTTTTTCAGCACCAGCGTGCTCACAACGACCCTGTGGCACTCAATTACACCTTCTACCAAGTGATCTCTGCAAACTCCCAGGCCCCTCAGGAACTGCGCAACCTGCAGAGCCGCTGCCTGCTCCCTGGCTGGTACTCCACTCACCTAGAGCGCTGGCTCACGTACTACCCCTCTGGGCAGGTAGGAGGTCTGGCACCAGAAGCTGTCAGGGAGCCCCTTGTTGCTTTAGTGGAGAGAACTAACTGTAACATGTGTGCTTGCTTCCCCCTCCCCTGCTTGTTTTCATTTCACCTCCTGTCTTGTCTTCTGGAACAAGAGCTACCTTTTGCTTCCTGCTAAGATGTCAGGCTTGACTACTCCAATTTTGCACTTCATTGTACTGGTAAAAGTAAACGAGTGCAGGAGGAGGCTGTGATCTCCCAGAGAGCTCCAGAACATTGAGAGGTTTCAGCAGGAACAGCAGTGTTAGCACTCCCTGTCTTTCATCTTGGCAGCCTGCAGCCCAGGGACCCTCTTCAGGCCCAGTGGGCGTTCAGCTACTTGCTGTGGTTTCATTGCTTTAGCAAGAAAGAGGCTCTTGGCCTCTGCAGTGCTGCCATGGTGTGAAGCCTTTAGCTGTCTGCTGAAGGGAAATTTCACTGCAGCGATGTCAGGATTCCGTGTCTGGTGTAGACATTTGCGAAAAAGTCAATTAAAAGCCAATCTAGACGATTACTGTCTGTCTCTAAAGTCCTAAGAAATTTATAAACTCTCTAATACAATGTTGAGTCAGGATATGTTTGTTTCAGGTTCCTTTCTGCTGCTGTGGTTATCCTCAGACAGTCTATAATCCAGCAGAGGCTTATCATGCCCATTTAGTCTCTTATTCTCTGCCAAAGCAGCAGCCCAAACTGTACATGACAGCTCTGCCAAGACTAAAGGAGACATGGCAAAAAACATTATTGGGCTTGTATCTTATTCCTCCTGGAGGTTACTGCCATGGGGAATGACAGAGCCAGACACACCATCCTTGTACTTCCTATGGGTCAGGGCCCCTACATTCCCCAGACTTCAGTTCGTGTGAGTGCTTTTTATGTTCCAGTCTTTGGTATAGGTAATTTCTAAGCACAAATGTTGTTTGTTACTGTCTGTCATACATGCAACAGGACAACAATCACAGGTTACAGAAGAATACTTAGCACGGTGTCTGCTGACATCTAAAAAGAATACAAGAGGTGTACAGAGACCATCTGTAAATCGTGCTGCTGCTGGGCCTTAGTGCTTAGTTACAGGGGGTTTGGCCAAAGACAAGTTTATTAAGCAAAGCCTGTTCCACTATACCTGTGGCCAACTTCTGTGGTGACAAATGGGTCACATCCCCCACCGTGTTGCTCTAAACAGGCTTTGGCAGCCTTTACTCACAGGCGCAAGGGCCAGGGGCAGTTTTGAGACCCAGGAAGCTCTCGGGTTTCATTCAGGGCAAGATGTGAGAGGCTAAGGCAGCTGCTGTCTTTTCAGCTTCTCATTGTGGATGGTCAGGAGCTGAGGCACAACCCTGCCTCTGTAATGGACAACATCCAGAAGTTCCTGGGAGTTACGCCACTGTTCAACTACACCCAGGCCCTCAGGTAAGACAATCATTTTGGGTACAGTGTGTTCTTAGCCAAGTGTGATACTAACAAGCACTCAGTTGGAAGAACACTTTTTGGAAGAATTATCTCTGACTAGAAGGCCTGTTGAGGTTTCAGAGTTAGGCCTCACCCTAAAATTAGGTTCAGGCGGCATGAGAATGCTACACTGATAATGGAATCCATCCAGAAATGAAAGGGGAAGGGGGATTTTTTTTCAGTACTATCATGGAGAAGCATGAAGTTGCTCACAGGAGTAATGATGTTATTTTTCCATTTGGTCTCTGTGGTTTCACACAAGGTGCTGGAACTGGTACACTCCTTATGCTTTGCATTATACCTGTATCTGACAGAAAGTAGAGGTATGATAAAAAATCCTGTGACAAGCTACTCCTGTCTTCAGACAGCTGGAGATTAGGGACAAGTTGCACAGTTCTGATCTAAAGAGCCTACTGCTGCAGAAGACAAGGATGTAACAGGTGTCTAGAGCTACCTCAGGAACTGTCAGTGGAGGCACCACCTGGCTGATACCAAGGCGAAGGATGTTACTCAGCCATTAGCATGGCTTTGCCCACCGTGCAAGTGTGTTCATCTGACTAGATTGAGCACCAGTTCAAAGTGAACTGTGTCTGTACCAGTCTCCAGTGGAAAACTCCAGAAGCCCACTGGTGATCCAGAATATTGTTCTTTGCTGTGAAAAACCATTGTTCTCACATCATCTCTACTGTCACAGCCTAAGCTAGCTGAGGGTGGTGGGCGTAGGCATATGGGAAGTGCCTTTTCCTTTAACAATAGAGGGAGGAGAACCATTTCAATTCTCCTCCCACAGTTGTTTTTCAAGGGGGTGGCACATAAAGGGAGGGTAGAGGTAAAGTCACACATACTTGGAAGCCCTTACTTGCTGAAGCAGGGGTGGTTGTGGTAAATGAACTATTTACAGTAGTGTTCCTGGCTGGTACCTTTCAGCCAGGGTCAGAAAATAAATGCTGTTGATCACCTTGCCTCAGAGTTTAGTAGAGTTTGCTCAAACCTCAGGTTCACCTTAGGCCAATTAGGGGCCTTAGGGGACAGTACAGACCAGACCCAGACAGGGTGCCCAGTATTTTAATCTAAAGAAGAGACCTTATTGCCCTCTACAACTACCTAAAAGGAGGTTGTAGCGAGGCTGGCTTTGGTCTCTTCTCTCAAATTAGTTAATGATAGGACGAGGGGAAATGGCCTCAAGTTGCATCAGGGGCTGTTTAGATTGGATATTAGGAAGAAATTCTTCACTGAGAGGGTAGTTGCTGGAACAGGCTGCTCAGGGAGGTGGGTAGAGTCACTATCCCTGGAGGTGTTTAAAGAACAAATAGATGTGGTGCTTGAGGATATGGTGTAGTGGTTAGAGAAATGCTAGGACAAAGGTTGGACTTGATGACCCTGGAGGTCCTTTCCAACCATATTGATTCTGTGATTCTGTATTGCCTTATACCTGTGTTTTAGAACAGAACAAACACTAACTCTTCAAACAGTGGATTTTCTAATACTTCTCAACTGTAATAAGGAGGTTTTAAAGAATTTATATTCACTAAACCATTGATTATTCTTCCCCCCCCTCCAAGCTTAAGATACAAGTGTTGTATCACCATGTTACCTCTGAAACAATCATGGCTGTAATGGATTTCTCGTCAAAGTAGTCAAGTGCTAAAGGAAAACAGGGACCAATACCACAGATAAATAAATAAAATGCAAACCCAATCTGTAGAGCATTGAATTGGGAAATACCAATGAAGTTACCTAGTACCTGCTGCTGCTAATTGGGCAGCTGGCCATATCTTTTAAAGCTAAGTGTCCTTTTCAGATTTGATGAAGCAAAAGGATTTTGGTGCCAGCTGCTAGATGGAGGAAAGACTAAATGCCTAGGAAAGAGTAAAGGAAGAAAATACCCTGATATGGATTCCTCGGTGAGTAACTGTCTGAAGTCTGTTCATATCAAGAGATGTAGAAAGATTCCAGCAAACCATCCTGGATTTTCCTACCATCTGTGTCCTAGATGACCTATGGAACAGGTGCTGAGGGAAACATTTTCTTTCACACTAATGAGGTGTCTATTTTCTACACAGTCACGGCTGTTCCTAAGAGACTTCTACCGGGAGCACAATATTGAATTATCTAAGCTGATGAACAGACTCGGGCAGCCCCTTCCAACCTGGCTCCGAGAGGAACTGCAGAACTCCAGCTGGAGCTGAGAGGGACTGCCCTGACCCAGTGCCATTGGATGTGTGGTGCTCCAACCTCCTCGATGATGCCATCTTGTGTCAAGCCAAAACACCTGGACCAACGAGCAGGAGCAGAGATGTGCATGTGGAGCTCTTCCCCCACCCCCCCAGGGAAGGACTGCTGCCAATGACCCTTCCCTGGGCCATGGAACACAAATCACATTCTTAAGAATCAACAGTGTGTTACACTTTGACCTACAGGAAGGATTTGGAATGCCTGCCCTACTTGGAGCAGGGAGGAGAGAGCATGGTTAACACTTTAGGTTTAAATTACTCTTCTCACTAAGTGAACAGGCACTAGCTGGAGCTTTGTGTTTTTCCTCTGAGTCCAGAAGTAAAGACTTCAGAGGTAAGCTATTGAGCCCACTGCTGAGAAGAGAGCAGCAGCTTAATAAAAGGGGCATCTAGTTCTGCGAATCCCAGCTTTTACCCAATAGCCTGTTTGGCAGCAGCAGGGCGCAAGAACGCCTTGTTCCCCCCAGTGCCAGTACGGTGGCCGTGGCCGTTACTTACACTGCCCCCGTGTGGGGCTGCTGGGGACTGCACCTTCGTGGAGCCTGTAACTGTGCCAAGATTGCTGCTCCTTGGCTGCCGCGCTGGAGACAGTGCCCAGTGACTGTGGTCAGTGGCCAGTGGGAGATAAGGCAAAGCTGCAGCTACTGATGCTCAGAACTGATCTGATATCTTAGGGGAAACACTGCCATATGCAGCAAGATGGCACGTGAAAGTAACCAAGCAGCAGCAGAGCACTTTGCAGGTGTGTGTGCTCCTGCAGCACAGCAGCTGTGGGAGGCACAGCTCAGGTATTGTAAAATAAGGCAGATCCAGCCACCAGCAGACATGTTAGTGGCTGCTCAGCTTAAAAAAAAACCCAACCCAAACAAAAATAAATAAATCAACAGGGCCTCTACCACCTACACTGCCAGCTAGAGCCTGTTCTAATCCCCTTGCAGTCCAACAATCCAAGGACAAGTATTGTTGAGATGTAAAGAGGCAGCTTGGACTTACAAGTGGTTTCCTATGTCCAGAAGGAGTTGTTTAGTTTAGTACTGCTGCACATAGCCAAGAAAGTACAGTGAGGTGCTTTGCCTCCTCCTGCCTCTGCTGGACAGTGATTCTCAGAGGAAATCCTCCCTCCGGTTGTACGTGTTTTCTGTTGCTGAGCCAGGGGCTGCTGGTGCTGTGTGGGCTGCTGTCCCTCCCTCCTGGGCACAGATGGCCCTTGGAGCCTGCTGCAGATCCAGCACTCCAGGGGCAGGACCCATAAGAACACAGATCACAGAAGCTCCCGTAACTGGCGGGAGCTTCTTTTCTCCTATCCAGAGAGAAGGTGCTTCAGCCAGGCTTCCCATTGAGCCTTAGATATTGTGTATTTCTGAATGAATGGTGCATTTACCGTTGTATGTAAATGTATATAGTATGCAATATAGTATTTTATTTCATGTGCCCTTGAAAAGGGTTATTTTGTGCAGCCAAAAACAGGACAGAAAGACTAGTACCCCCTCTCTCACTCCTGTTAGAGAGAAGAGCCCAACTTCCTGCACTGGATTCATGTATAGCATCATTCACATTGAATGATAATGAATAAATTCTTGGCTCCCGAAGCTGAGCACAAGTGTCTGAATAAAGGCTAGAAGTAGTAGTAAGTGGAGATTCAATAAATGTACTACTTATTTTTCTTCTTTGTGCTGATTTGGAGTGATGTCATAGACCCTAAGTTGCTAGAAGGGTAAGAAAAACTGAAAAATCTGCTCCAGGCCTTGCAGCTGATACCTGGGAGAGCACAAAGGTGTTTAACTTACACTTGTAACAACACAGAAAGTGTCTTAAGGCTTCTTGCTCTGCAGGTGCACCTGTAGGCCTGCATAAGCTGGCAGAGCATACATACAGCCTGTAGCTAGACACTCGTTCTTACCCCTGTACCCCTGACTACTGGATTAGTTTGCAGCTGCTGTGCTGCAGCAACAGAGCCTGACTGTCCAGGTGTGCTCCAGCACCTGGCCTGGGCCAGCATCCCATGAACAGTAAGAGAAGTGGAAGCAAAACACTTAAAATTGTCACAGTTGTGACAGCAGCATAAAACAGACCTACAGCTATCACTTCACCCATAGCACAGCAGCAGCAGAGCAGCTGTTCCTACATATTGCCATGGGATGAGGAGGAGGATCCCAGGACCACTGCTGCTGATCCTCTGTTAAACACAGTTTCTTGCTCTTAATCTATTACAGGATGTTACTCACATGATTACTTCATGCTTTAGCTCAGACTGTGGTACATCTTTTAAGGAGATGGATTTAAACATTAGAAGATAATCCATGTACCAGGAATAAATGGTGGGAGGGGCTCACTAAGTGTCACGGTTAGTTTCCTGGTGCTAGTCCTTCACTCAAAGCAGCAAAGGGCAGCCGTGTAGTCTCATTATTTATTTATTCTTCCCCTCCCCCCATTTGCTTCATTTCTATGCTACTCTAGTTGGTACTGCTTACACCAACACCAAACAAATGGCCTGCTGTGGTCAGATCCAAGTGTGGGATGTCCTTATCTGCTCTAGCTGATGAAGAGTCCTTTTTAAATCTGGTAACTCCCTCGGGCAGCAGCACATGGCTGCAGAAGCTACTGTTGCTCCAGGCATCCCTTCAAAGCTGTGGTAGCAAAGGTCATCACCCACCCCTCACACCAGCCCCCATCCTAAGAGCAACTCTTAAAACATCTGATGCCACAACACCAACAAATAACATCTCTTCCAGTGAGGTACACTGGTTTCTAGGTACTGACTCGTTAAGCACTTAAGACTCCCACACTTCACTTTCACAGTGTAAATAAACCTCATCTTACATCACTGTTTAGTAACAGAACTTCACCTTAATCAGTCACAAGACAAGGAAACCAGTAAGCATGAAACATGACCTGAATTTTTTGATATGTACTAAAAACAGTCTGCCAACCAGGAAACTAACCCATTTCAGAAGGGAATAATTTGACCCAGGTATCAGAAGGGCACATGACTCTAATAGAGTAGCCACCTCATGTCATGCTTCAGAAATGGAAAGATGCACAGAAGGTTAGAATTGGCAAAACAAGCAATAGGAAGCAACAACTTTGTGGATTTTTCTAAGAGAGCCATCAAAGCATGTGTATGGACCAGACAGCTCAGTGTATGACAGCATACGAAGCTGGAACTTCTACTTCCACAAACTGCAATCAGTTGGGAAGATACTTAAAAATAGGGGCTGCTACTTTATTCTACTAGGTACAGAAAACATTGGTAGGCTTCTCAACTATAGGGTAAAGCCCATTTAGGAGAACTGGGTGAATTTCTCTGTAGGTGGCAGCATGTATAAATTCTACATAAAAATCTTGCTGCTGAAAATGCCACTCTTCCCTCGATGAAGCACTGCAAAAGTGCATGTTCCTGGCAGAAGCCTGCAGGGCCTGGGAAGCAGAATGACACACTCAAGAGTCTGGCTCTGTGGAGCTAACAACTTGCTCAAACTGATCCTGTTGCTTTTCAGCCCTCCCACTCACCTGTTAACAGAATTCTTTTGATCCCTTGCTGGTCAATTTGCTGCATCAAAGAACTGCATCGGTAGAAAAGAGCTCCAGAAAGAGGCAGGTGGCAGCTGAGCCGTCCCTCGGTGACTCCAAGGCACTGGTGCCACTGCCAGATGCCAGCAGAGCAGCAGCAACACCCAGCAGGCTGCTGTGGACTGAGCACTGGTACCTCCTCTCCAGCTATGAGAGCTTTGCCTGCAGTTTGCTTCTTCCCACTTTTCTTTAAAGCCTTGTGGAGGGTTTAAAAAAAAAAAAAAAAAAAAAAGTGTAAACCCTGAGCATTGTTAAGAGTGGGAGCTAATGAGTGTCTGTTACCTCGAGCAGATGGAGATTTCCTGCTCAATTTGGTGTTGTCTGCAAACTTAACTGAGGGTGTACTCGATCCCCTCACCTAGATCACCAATAAAGTTGCTAAACAAGCCTGGCCCCAAAACTGAGCTCTGGGAAACACCACTTGACAGATCACCAACTGGATTGCTCTCTGTTCACCAGAACTCTCTGGGCTCAACCACACAGACAGTTTTTAACCCAGCAAAGAGTCCACCTGTCTATGGCATGAACCACCAGTGTCTCCAGCAGAATCTGTGGGAGATGGTGACAAAGGCTTTACTGAAGTCCAGGTAGCCAATGTCCACAGCCTCTTTCTCATCCACTAGGCAGGTCACCCTGTCATCAAAGGAGATCAGTTTGCTTGAGCAGGACCTGCCCTTCATGAACCCATACAGGCTGGGCCTGATCCTCCAACTGTCTCCTGTGTGCTGTGTGAGGACACCTGGTCCATCATCTTCCCCACTACTGAGGTTAGGCTGATAGGTCTGTAGTTCCCTGGATCTTCCTTCCAGCCCTTCCCCTGAGAGCAAAAATCACACTACTCTTTACAAGTCTCAGATCCAAAAGCCCATCTCCAATCTTGGCATGTCTTCTACTAACTACACCAGTGCCACAATTTTACCCCTAAAGACTCTGAAACTGTGCGGGGATCAGCCGTTTAAGTTCTAGAAACACTTACTGTCCCAGATCCAAGGTAAGAGTTCATGCAGACAAGAGGACCACTAATGTCTTCAGGGAAGGGGAAAAAAAGGCCCTTTGATTTACATTACCTCACCTTTATCTCACACCTTACATTTATTTGGGTATGGCCCCCCGTGTGTATACATTAATAATGAGACACAGAGGGAATCTGCATCTTCAAGGAGCAGCTTCTAAGCATTCTTAACATTAAAACACCATCTGCTTTTGTCTGCATATATTGATCCTTGGACAGGGCATCAGAAGGCACAGTTAGGCACCTGCCAGGCTGTTTAGCTGAAGTACCCATGAAACTTCAAGTGCAGACAGTGGGTTAACCCAGAGTGCAAGGCTTCCCTAATTAGGACTACTGAGCAGTTCAGTCTTCAACACTAGCAGGAAGGAGAGAACTGGACTACAGGTATCTTGCAGTAAAGACAGCAACCACCTCACAGCTGGTTTCATCTGCACCTGTACAAATCTGACTTCTCCAGTTCCCCACTGAGGTGAGTTGCTATTTCCAGACACACTGACAGCTAAAAGTGAAAGTCTATTTCCCGTGGTCTCAAGATGAAACAAATCTGGTAAGTGAAAGCAAGTCATGTCCAGAGGAAGCAGTCTGAAGAACTCATTCATCTTTCCTTCAAGGAACAGACAGTGAATTAGACTTCACCAAACGTGACACTAACCCCCTGCAAGGTCTCCCAACACAGAGTATCACCTGTCTTTATGCACGTGGGGGCCAGGCCCTATCCAGACAGATACCTGGAGCTATTAGTACTAAGTTCAGCATTTACTGTCTATCCCAAGAAGAGCTGGAGGCCAGCACAGCTTCTCAGCTATCTAAAACCATTTCTACAGCAGAAGAGCACTGAAGCAGCCAGGCTTCAGCAGCATCAGAAGATGCCTTCACTGCAGCCATTGCATTTGTTGCTGGTAAGAGCAAGGACCTAGAGAACATTTAAGTGAAAAAAAGCATGGGTTAAAATCAAAGGAAATTTGAGTTGGCTGTGACTTCTGCTCTTTTACAGGTCTCCTGCTAATGTCTTTTAGGAATTTCTGAGCCTAGGTATATTCCTCACTCCTGGAATAGTGACCAATCTAACATGACTACACCAGGCAGTAACTTTCCTGCTTTAATAGAAGATTAATAGTTTTGGGGTCACTAGGGCTCATCTCCTCTCTTATCAAGGAAAAATACCCCAAGAACCTGCCAGACACATGACAAGAAAACACATCACCATCATCTCCTGTCTCAATTTCTCCTGCCTTTGCTGAGATATATTTCCATGGGATACAGCTCAAGAACAACAACAAAGAGATGCAAAGATCCAGGACTGAAAGTGTGCTCTGGAAGATCTGCCTAAATGGGTGTTGAGTACCTCCACACAGCTCCCATCTCTGCCTGCTCACTCTGAGGATGTTTCTCAGGGAAAGTCTTCTTGCCAGCTGACGTGGGCCTCAGAGCACAGAGCTGCTCCTTCAGTCAGCGTTGAGGCTCCCTGGACCTTCCTCTGTCTGGGTTCTGCAGCTCTGATGTATGGCTCTGTCACATGGCAGCAGTGCAACCTGTGTGAGGACTGGAATGGGTAAAATAACCAGAGAGAGAAATCTTTGAGCAAGTGAAAAATAATAGGCACTGTGATTTATCTTATAGTCACTGTGGGGACTACAAGGAACAAAAGCAAGTAGACTTTCAAATAAAGTCCATTCTAACCTCAAAATAAGCAGCTGCACTGTATTTTCCCAAAACAAAGATACCAGTGACAGTGTTCTCATGCTCCTGGTGCTTCCTAATTACAGTAAAAGAAACCCAAAACAACCTGCCTGCTCAGGGTCTAAATGCAGTCTTCTAG
This sequence comes from Corythornis vintsioides, assembly GCA_025447755.1. Taxonomy (NCBI): domain Eukaryota; kingdom Metazoa; phylum Chordata; class Aves; order Coraciiformes; family Alcedinidae; genus Corythornis; species Corythornis vintsioides. Next base: position 16,261 of record JAOEGS010016512.1, on the reverse strand, counting down.
TAAGTATCACAGATAAGGCTCTGCCATTTAATTTCCCAATTTCCCAGTTCAATGCAGTAAGTCACTTCTGCTCCTGATATTTAACAGATTCAGCTCTTTAGCCCATTTCCCTTCTGCTTCTTTCCTTCTATAAGATGCACCCTCCCCCTAATTTTCTCCTATAAATAGTACAAAGGAAAAAATTAGATTTTAATAGAGAACTAATTTTTCTCCAAACTCCATTCCCAGTTCTGAACACGCAAGAACCATAGAGCACAAAGTGTCCAGGAACCCAGACTTTGGAAACAACAGGCTGTGTTCTCCAGTCAAATCCAGTTTTGCCCAATAACAGGCAGCTCATAATCAACATGGAGTTTACTTTAAAAATGACAAAATGTAACATATTCTTACGAACATCAGCATTTATAATTAGCATGTAACTAGACACCTTATGGAAGAATACAAGATGATCTTTAAATAGTTACTGTTGCACAATCAGAAGTAGAGGAACCTCAGTCACACTCTCTGGCCCCTGCTGTACACAGAAGTCAATCCAAAGGAGCCCGCTCATCTGATTTGACCTATGCCTAGGAGTTAATTTTTCAAGAGTATCACTGAAAATATCAAATACAAACAGGCACATCTTTCAGCTTGCATAAAGTAAAAAGCTCCTCATTGTCATTGGCTGAACCCAAGAAGCAAAATACATTACTACTCAAAAATTGGATCCTTAACATTCACCCATCATCTGACTTCCAGTTTTAAAAGCCCTGAAATGTATGTGCTTTTGCGCTTAAAAATGGCAGGAGACTTTTACATTTCCTTGGCATAAAAATAAAAGCTTTCTAAAATGAATTTCCTGCATGCTGTCCCTATGGGTCACCTTGTGCAGTCCACCAAACAACACCCTTCCCCACGCATAGGGGGGCCACCAGCAACCTTTAACACTCACACCAAGAGTGAGCAGCTGCTGTTTTGCACAAGAGTTTGGAAATACAAAGCTGTGTGTTACCACACGGGAGCACTGGTGTCAAGACCAGAAATGAGCCTGGGGGCTGATAGAACTGTAGGCAGAACACGCCAGGCTCAGCACCAACTCCTCTGACCCATCAGTGACACAGTCCACGCATACCTCAGCCTCTGCAGAGGCACAGCATTCCCAGAGCAGCTCCAGGCAAGCAACCTTCAGCTCACAGCATAAATCCCTTGCCACCTGCCTTGTGCTGGACTGCTGTCCCCTGAGACAGGACAGCTACCCACCGGGCTCACAGGAGTCCCCACTGACACACAGCTGGCCGGCTCCATCAGACTGTCAACATGACAGCAGAGAGAAGAGACAGTCAGTCTAAGAAAACGAGTGTTTAATCAGGAAACAAGAAGAGACAAGGGATAAGAAACTGATTACAGGAGAGTAATACCCAGCCAAAAGAAACACGATTGTACAACTCGGAACAACCAAGATCAAAACATCCTATGAGCCAGCAGTGCCCAGTGAGGGACACTCCTGAGAAAGAGCCCAAGCACTTCTGGCAGTCTCCAGGCTGCTCGGCGCAGTCGTGGACTCCGACTGCCCAAGCTCCAGTCTCTGCAGCAAGCTGCAGAGGTGGCCCTGGCCCTGCTACTCCAGTCTCAGCTTCTCTCAACAGGAGGTGCTGAAAGGAATGGAGGGAGCACTGTCTGTGCACAGCAGTCCCAGCCTCTCCCAACAGGAGACGGTGTATGGAGTAAGAGAAGCCCATACAAAAAAAAAAAAGAAAGAAAGTTTACATATTTATAAATGCCAAAATAAATATTTCAGACGGAATCCCCCACCTCTCTAACACATGCGTAATCACCCTGCCAACTGCTCGCAGGACAGCCTCCAGGGGCTCAGGGAAAAAAAAAAGCAGTGACTACACCACAGGGCAGCCAGCTCAACTTCCTTCTTGTTTCCCGATGCTTCCAAAGCCTGCAGCCCACTGAGGAGGAGGAGGAAGAGCGAGCAAAGCAGAGCGCCAACACGCAACAGTGCTGGAGAGGAATGTCATGGTATAAATACATCAGACCAGTGGTTTCCAACAAGTTAAACTAAAATAAAAAAAGACACCAGAAGGAAGGATGGTGTAAATGGAACTACAGCTACGTGGGGCAAAGGGTCGCGTGTCCACGGAGCTCCGCCTGCTGTCACGGAGAGAAGGTGGTCATTTCCAGAGAAACCCTTTGCCACAGCTCCTTTGTCTGCTTGCTGCGCTTTAGGTTCTGGAGGATATCATTGAACTGCATCATGCCCATGGGCGTCAGGCAGAAGGCGCTTCTGGCGCTGCGGATGGCGTTCACAAAGTCATCGTAGTCAGCCGGGGTCAGGTGGATCAGCCGATGATGGATGTACTGGATGGGGAAAAGAGCCTTAAGGTATTTGCTCATCACCCTCGTGCTGGTGACATTCAGAGGAGGACTCAAGAGCCCACAGGGTGATACATCCCAAGACTCGGAGGCCTGACAGGAGAGCTGGCTCAAAGACAGCAGGGCTGCATCTCCCACCCAAACCCGGCCCAGGCGAGTGTCAGAGCACCAAAGTGCACCACAAATCATCAGCAGGGCAAGTTCTCCCATGAGCACCAAACTGCAAAAGGCAGCTAACACTGCCTCACCACTCACACCACGCACTCTGCCAGCTACACGTGGGAACCCAGCATGCTCACTGGACACAGGTACATGCAGGGTGTCCTATACACAGTACTTTAAGAAACAGGCAGCTCTGGTGTTCCAGCCACTGAAATACACATTTCCTGGTTTCAATAAATCCTGAGAGATCTCAGCTGTACTGACAGCTGACCAATCAACCCACTTCCACTATTAGTGACAGCACTGGCACACCAGACAGCTGTGGCAGGGCTTTGTGGCAAGGAATAGACAGGATACAAACAAGGGAAAAAAATAGGCTAGGACTAGAAGGGAGTTGAAAATATGGCAAAGACAAAATACGGAAGTTAAAAGGTACAGGTAGCATTCAGAAGAAGAGCAAGCACAGGGAACACAGAACCATGCCATCCTTCGTGGGGAGCTCAGGCTGAGAGGCCTTGGAAGAAGCAGTACAATGAGGTCCTTTGTATGCAGTCTTCACACAAGCAAGTGATCTCTATTCTAGTCCCTGCTGAGTGAGAGGGACCAGTTCAGCTACCAGTACTCCAGGCCCCTTCCCTTCAGCACACACATGCAGAGGCAGTACCTGAAGGCAAGCAATGGCCAGGAAGTTCTGACAGGCAAGAAGTCAGAGCCTACTTTACCTGCAGGTAGGCCTGCTGGCACCTCTGCACCAGCTGGTGGAAGGCTGGGGTGCGCAGATGGTTGTGTACATGGGCAGGGTTGAGCCTCTGTAGAGCTTCCATGATGATCTCCTGAAGCACAAAAGGGCTCAACACCCCCTTGGCTGCACCAACACAGAACTGATGCACATAGTTTACACCTGCACAGGAAGAAGTCAGAACAACAGTGTTAAAATAAGAGACATGCAAGAAATCTAAAACTTCCCAGTAAGAACCTGGATTTGGAGCACCTTCTTCTCAGTGCAATGTATCCTCCAGCAGGCCATGGGGGGATAGTCTAGCAAATGCTTGGGGGCAAAAGATCATTCATTCTGACACATTCATCAGGTCTGAGTAGAGAGTAGGCACCACCACCTCAGTCACTGATATTCCCAGTTCACCTGGCTTCAAAGGGGCTATGAAAGAAAACTGAGATGGCAAGTTAGCCTCAAAGGCAAGGATACATGGCACCTCCTCCCATTGCTTCTTGCCTCCTCATTTAGGGAACATCTGCAACTCCAGCCCTCAGATCTTAGGGAGGCTGCAGAAATAGTCAAGATTCCCCACCGCTGCTTGCAGTGGAGCTCCCTCAGCAGCAGCAGAACAAGTCAGGCCACAAGACAGGATATTTGCAAAAGGTGGGTTTTAAAAAGCTTTAGTGCTTATGAAATAATTATTTTTAAAAAACCAAACAAAACACACCAAAAAAAAAGAACCCAAACCACCTGCCAAAAGATCCAAGAGCAAAGAGAGCAAAGTGGAAGCAAAAAAGAAAAACCGGTGGAACAAAACCCAAAAGCCAAACAACTGGTGTTTTGAGCAACTGTTGCTGTACCAGGTCTTCACAGAAGGTATAAATATACATAAGAAAGAGGAATACCTACAGGATAGTGGAAAGGGATAATAAAAACTTTTTATTATAGAATGGAAGAGATATAAGCTCTGAGCCCTGTCCAACCCCATGAACTTCATCCAGTGCCTCAAAATTTAACAGCATGCCTAGAGAACCCAGAACTAAGACAACTTCTGGATTAAAGAGCAGCAGGGATCTTCTGAAACATTCTCAGAAACGGGATCAGACATCAGGCTCACCCAACATTTGATGTTTCACTCTTTGAAGAGCTTTTTCCCACCATGGTCCAAATCCCAGCAAGTGGATTTCTGCTGAAGCACTGCTCTGAGCCTTACCTAACTTTGCAGCTAACCCGAGGAGCCATTTTACATCCTCTGTGTAGGGTGGGCTGCGGGAGAAGTTGTTGGGGTGGTCGTTGTGAGCTCTTCGGCCAAGCATCTCCAGAGCCAGCATCCCTGTGAGAAAGGGGCAGCTAGAGTCAAGCAGCACTTCTGCCCAGTAAGACTGTAGCACTTCACTCACAACAACCTACACAACCTATCGGCCTACCCTCCATCAGCAGAAAACTCCTTATCTGCAAAGAGGTCAGCGTGAAACAGAAGCCCATCTGGAGGCCTGTCACCACAGCAAGGATCTGCAAGAGCAACTGCATCTGCTGCTCCAGGCTGGGAAACCTTCACAGCCACCACACCTCACTAGAGCTGCAAAGAGACACTCCACCAGCATCCACAGCAGGGTCCAGTAGACAGCCCCAAGGGCTGCACTACAAGAGGTGTCCTGTAAGCAATACATTTACTCCAAATTTTGCACCAGAGAAGCCACCTAAATCAACTTGCTCAGCTGCAAAGACAACAGGCTTATACTGAGCTGCAGATTTGCCCATCTGAAAATATTCCACTTACTCCATTACAGTTCTTCCTGCAAACCCTCCCACTGAAGATTTAAAATAACCACAGGCACTACATCTGTATCTTCAACAGCCTCTTCCCAGTCCCTGCTTCCCTGCTATTCAGACTACCAAAGAGCCTATTTTAGAGCTTACCACTCACCACTGCAATGTCTCCAATGACATCTGCACCCCTTTCTGGTTAACAACTACTTCTCTAGCTTTCAACAAAAAAATCTCAAGCAACCTCTAGATAGCCTTCCTTTCATTTTCTTGCTTCTTTTCAATTGCTGCCCTGTGATGGCTTTGCCCATCTTAGAGGCTCCCTTCTCCCTCCCCAAGTGTCCAGTGAGTTAGACCATGACTATGTACAGGTATTTTACTGCACTCTAAGCTCAGTCAGAAACCCCAAGACATCCTTGTACCAAAAGCAGTTCAGGCAGACACTCTGTTTCCACATAACCAGTGTGACTGAGAAAGGGATGCTGATGATCACACCTACTCTCTAAAAAACATAAGCTTCCTCTATGTCAGTCTTAACAACCTAGCTGGAAAGGCACAGGGCACACCTCCCTGTTCTTCTGAAGTCTCAGTTGGTATTTTTAAACAAGAAGTGGGCCTTCAGCATCCATGAGCAGCAGAAGCTGAATTCCATTTTTTCACATGGTCACAACTTAGACAACCACCTCCTCAAAGTCCTCCGTGTGCACCTCCTGAAAGACAAGACTCCTCCCACTCTAACCCACTTAGCTTTCTTTTCTGCTCCAATGGCTGTCAACAGCAACTGTTCAATCTTCCATTGCCTTGTCTCCACTTTTAGCCTCCATGTGTGATCATGAACTGGCTTTCCCCATGCAGCTAAGGTGCCATCTCTCCCAACAGGTACAGTGCCAAATTGCCAAATGACAGGGAAAACCTGCAGCCCTGCCCTGAATCCCTCTTGGGGGGGCCAACAGAAACCCACTTGGCCATCCTTACCAACTCGGTATGCGGAGTGGAGGTAGTGCAGGCCCTGGGGGCTCACAGGCTGACTGTGCTGCTCATCCTCTGCAGGAAAACTCCCTGTAACAAGGGAGTTGGGCTGTGAGGAAAGAGTTGTCAAGGAAGCCCCCTGAATCGCTGGGAACGTTGATCCTGCATGGACACTTCCTACTGAAGAGAGCAAAACAGCAGCATTAGGACCCACCACCAGCCTAAAAAAAGGTTTATTTGGATCATCATCTTCCTCACTTGCCTACCCCCTGACAATATAGTGTTCTGTTCTCTTAAAAAGAACACTGCAGCAACCAAAAAGGAGCTAGGAATATCACTATTTTGTTTGCAAGCTGGGCACAAAAAGGGTCAGTTACATGCTTGTCCATCTCTTTTGCAGTGTATCATGAACATGCACATCATCCATCTTTTACATGTATATACATGTGTTGACCAAAAAGAGTTTGCTATTATTAAATGACAGGTCTGGTTCTGATTTCTTGTCCAAGGAAACAAGCAAGTGCACATCTACACCTGATGAGAAACTGCTGAGGAAAATCACTGAACAGGAAGAGAACTGAGATCATGTCCAACACTGTAAGGTTCCTTCACTGCTGCTGTAAGACAGCTGTAACTCCATTCAGCTACCCTGGGGAGGAAGAGTGTTACTGGTGCCGAGCCTCCAATCCAGAACAGGAAATCCTGTTCTCCAAAGAACAGCCAGAGCATACACTGGCAGCAAGTATCAAGAGTGAAACAGCAAGGAAACTTGAGAAGCTGTCACCCTTCAGAAACTTAACTAGTATGGGCAAAATGAAGGGAAATCTCAGGAAAATCCCTCATGTCTTACCACTTAATATTGTACAGAAAGCAGTTAACAGAGGCAATAAGCCTTGCTCTGACAAGGGCTCAAGTTTATCTACCTTCCTCTCCCAAGAAAGGTAAAAAGAGGGGGGGAAAAAAGCAAGGTTTGATTTGGAATTCCAGAGCAGAGATATCCATTAGGTGTGTGAACACTGTTACCCTTATTTCATAGCTTCTCTGTGGTGCTACTACACCTGCTTAGACAATGCTCCAAGTTCTGATTTCTCCTCTTCCCTGTCACCTCTGGCTCAATTCTATTGTTCTGTTGGTTGGTTGGTTTTTTTAATGTTTACTAGTGAACAGTTGAATACCCAAGAACAATGTGCCTCCCAGGAAAGAGCTGTCTGACCTCCTCAACCAAGGAGACACACAGTGCCAAACAACCCACAGAGCGGGGCAAAATCCACACAGCATTTGAAGTCTGGCCAAGGAGAATAAACCCACAAGAATGAGCTGAAGTGTTGCCAGAGCTCCAGTGTCATCATGTGACTATGTACTCCAGGAACACTGAAACTATATTTTCAGAACTGAAAACAGATGTTTATGCAAGCCATAAACAATGGCAACTGGGGTGGATGGGGGTGTGGCCTTTTTTCCTCTTAATTATTTTAAGTATTCTAAGATGACTTGGCAGTTTTGTAAGATTTATAACTCTGGAGAGGCACAGAAGTGGTTTGTCACAATTAGGAGTCACTGCATCAGCCCAAGACTAAGGCTGTCAGCAAAGGATGCTCTTCAGATCCTGAAGCCTTCAGGGCTATTCTGTTTTTCTGGGGTTTTTTTTTGCATCAAAATGCAAGATAAATATAACTGAAAAGATTCTCCTGATAATCTAGATATGAAGGAGGCCAACACAATTCTTACATGTTTTCCCACATACTGGTCTCCCAGTACCTGGTGACTTGTGAAGCACTGATACACAAACGCAGACAAGCAAACATTAGAGCCTCTCCAGTGAGGGTATAAGAGAGTCTGGGTAAACCACAACCCCCTGGTGTAAAACCCCATGGCAATGACAACACATCCACAATCCAGTCAACATTTGCTGTTCCAGAGCTGCACACTACTTGACAGGACTTCAACACCACAGAGCCCCAACACAAGATATGAACATTCAGATTGCCATTGACATGATCTTGCCAAAACACCTGTCCTCTCTACAGGTGGTCTACATTTCAGGTACTGGTTGACATCAACCCCTGTGGGCAGGAAAGACATCTATGAGTGCCACTGTAGCAGAAGTCTGCCTGCTGCATGCACTCTATTCATCTGACCCAAAGGAACCACAAGAGTCTGCTCAAGATCATCTATGATCACCTTGCCAAAGAGGGAATAAAGTTCTAGTAAGTCAGAAATGCTAGGAGGGCTCCAACAACACTGTAGTCTGAGAAGTAAAAATAATCTCATACTGGGAATTTAGCTAACCAGAAATTAAAGTTCCACTAGCTGAATCAGACCCATTTACGAATCCCAGTACCCCTGAGCATGCACGTCTTTAGGATGGAGTGGCTTTGGCCAGAACTTCTCAGTGCAAGAGCCCTGGTTCCACCTGTGGTCAGTGAAGAGCAGGACTTGACAGGAGCACAGCAAATATGTCTGTGCTACAGGGAGCCCAGAGCTGTAACACTTACTTGCTACATTGGAAGACAGTGACAGTCCTGTCTCACTGTGATAGGGATGCACCGCAATCTGCGTCATGGAGGGGACGGGCACACCGGGGAACGACACTGCTGTAGCTGCCAGGGATGGTGTTGTTACTGAGTAAGGGTACTGAGCTCCTATGAATGCTGGGTGGACACCCTAAAACAGAAGGCAAAGAACAGTCATGGACCATTCAGAAGTAGTCCAAAACATGATGTCCCCACACAAACTCCAGCACATAGGAAATTTAGTTTGAAAAGGAGGAGGAAGCAGCACAGAAACTACCTTGCACCACATGACCATTACATCTGCTTGCTCCTCCTCCTTTTAAATCTAATCAGTCTGCAGAAAAACACTGCAACAACTTTCAAAACCAGGTAGAAGTTAAAAGAACTTTTATTTGGTTTTCCCTCTTTAGCTTCTATTTAGATTGCAAACTCTCAAGAAGATAAGGTTCCTGTCCAGTGCCTTCTGAAAAACTACAGAGTAATAAAAATCAAAAACTAATAATGTTTATATTTTATATTCTCTTGAGATTTTAAATGCAGCCACAGAAGGCTCCTTATTATGCAAAAGCTGAGCTGAGGAGCCAAAGCAAGCAGCGCAAACCAGCAAGTAAGTGAGAGCAGAAACTAGATCTCAAGCCACAGCAGGTCTGAGCCCCATACCCTTCCCAGCCTGACACACTCCCTCTGAAAGCAGCCACAGAAAGTCACCAGGAATGAACAAGGCACAGGCAAACTCACCTGCGGGTACGCTGAGCCCGGGACTGGGAAGACAGCTGGGCGCGGCATGTGCTGGATAGTGTGTCCAATATACTGTGGATTACAGGGGATGTGAGTCTGAAGGGTGGTGTAAGGATGGAGACCTTGCGTGTGGGTATGTGCCATTGCGGGCCCCGCCATGGTGTGCTGCTGGTACATGGTCGACCCCACAGAGATCACCGGCATGACCGTTGCCGCCGCAGTTACGGCAGCCGCCACTGTCACAGTGGTGGGCTCAGAGGTCACCCGGCTGTCTGCCAGGCCACGCGCTGCATCAGAGGCGGCCCGTGCGCCGCTGGCGCTGCAGCCGGTGGCACCTTCTCTCTGGGCTGGGGTCCCACCAACAGTCTGTTCATAGAGCCAGTACCACTGATGAGCTACTTCAAAGAGAACTTCCGGGTACACGCCACCTCCCTTGGCTGCCTCTTCGACTGCCATGCAGGCCTTTTCCAGCATCAGATTGTCCTGGGGCAGTGAGAAAACCAGAAGTGAAGAACGCAAAACCAGGAACAAAAGAAGGCAAAACTACAACAGGAGAAATGCATGAGGCATTCTGAAATGACTGACTACTGGGAGCAGACAGATCACCACTATGCAGCAGAATCACCAGTTATTCATGAAATCCAAGAAATCCACAGAACTGGGATTAAGGCTGCCCAGTGGTGCAGAGGAGCCAGTCTGAGTCTCACAGGTAACATCATACCCATGATACTGGAAACCAGCTCACACTAGCCAGCCCCCGTGTGATGCTCACCTGTTCCTTACACTGCACCAGAGCCCTCTGGATCTCATTAGGGTTCAGGGCATGGGCATGGGGCAGGCAGCTGAGGGCCAGTTCAGCAGCTGCCCGGACCATATTGGAGTCTCTGGCCCGTGAAGCTCTGTCTGCCAATGATGCCACCTCTGGGGGAGTCAGATGTCCATCCCAACACTCCACCAAGATGTTCAAGGCTGCGCTACCAATCTCCATAGCCTGCCCTAAGAGGAAGAGAGAGGACTCTCACACCACTGTATGTCCAGTACAGTTCCAGTCAGCTTTCCCTCAACAGGAGAGAAACAGCACTTCCTTCCAGGAGCAGCCACAAAGCCCAGTTCTCCCCTCAGGCTTCAAGTCAAATTTAAGCTCCTTCTCCCAAAACACAGGACAAGCAAGAGTCCTCAGTAAGCATGCAGTGATGAGGGTACCATTATCAAAGTTAAACTAAAGCTGCCTTTGAGGCAGAGACGAACTTGTTATAGGCAATTTTAGTACCCAAAAACTACAACCTGGGCTGTCACTCCTATTTCCTTCACATCAGGAAAGCTGAGTTTTCAAGGGTGTGTTTTTCAGGCTATAGAAGCCATATGGATAGAAAGAAGGTAGTGGGTCTGGGTGCAAACAAAGAGGAGGAAAGTGAAAAGCTGAACACAGCTAAAGAGCATGTTCAGACTTGACAAATATCTGTCTCTTCAGCACACCCCTGAAGGAGAAGTTAAGATCAATCAATCTGTGTGAGAAACAGTCCATGGCTTCGAGGACCGAAACATGTTGCAAAGAAAACAGGTCGCAATAACTTTCTGGGCCAAAGCAAGCCCCACTGTGTAAATCACTGGTGCTCAGCTTCTACTGCCAGCTGTGCCAGCAGTTTACATGGGTACCAAAGCACATCAGCACCACCATTTTGGGGAATAAGCTTGCCTCCCTCCCCTCCTTCCTGCCCCAAAGTAAGGTTCCTGATAAAGATTGGCTGTAACCTGTGATCCAAGAGACATGGGAGGAGTAAGTTCGAGAGAGCCAGTTGGGAGACACAAAGTTGTGCAGTCCCAGTGCATACAGCCCAATCTCGAAGGCGCAGAGATGAAGGTTGCGGTGTGGTCCCTGGTGCCCACCACTGGAGGAAGGGTGGGTGAAGATAGAGGTACTGCTGTTTCCACCTGCTTTGATAAGAACTGTCTTGGCCAGTTCAAAGTAGAAGTGAGCAGCTGCCTCTGAGGGCTGGTTTGGGACATGAGGAGCATGGCTCTCCAGACGCCTCCCTTTATACCTAGAAGCAAAACATAGAGAAATCATTCAGACAGAAACAAGTACCCCAAAGTTCACTAGATGTAGTGCATGGTTCCTGTCTTTAGGGTCCTGAGGAACCAAAGCAAATTCTCCCAAGGAAGTACTTGCTGCTGCAGACAGGCTAACTCCCCGACAGCCAGCCTAGAGGTTGCCTTCGTGCGTCGGTATTATTCATTACCTGCCAACTTCCACGGTCTTTGCACGGGCTCCCCCGCTGGCTCTCCTGCTGCCACTGGAAGAGGAAGATCCCAATGAATCACTTGAAGAACTGCTGATGCTGTCACTGTCCTGTCCTCTGCCCCAGGATGTTGTGGCCCATCCTCCACGTAGTGGCCGACGACTGAGCGTTGGAGAACTGTCGGAGGTGGTTTCAGGAGCGCTGCTGTCAATACTAGCCATGCCTACAGCACCAGAACCAACACAGAAATGTCACCTGGGTTGGTAAATGTAATGCAGGTAGGTAAACTCCTACCCACATCACCTACAGTCCCAGCTAAGATCAGTTGTGTCAGTAACAGCCAGACTTACAGCTGCCAGGCACTCAACTTTGCAAAGTAAAAGAGATCAAATTAGTCAGTCTGGCCACAGATACCAGTGTCATTTTTGTGGTTCTTGGATTATAAAGCAGAAAAGTTCAAGAACAGTGTATCTTTAGTTCCCCTTTCACACCATCCCAGCCCCTCAACTCCATCTGCTAAGCTTTGTGCAGAGTAGAGCAACAAGAAACAAATATGCATACAAAGTCAAGTTCCAAGATCCTCCCTGTACACACTGCACAATTTACACAAAGGTTGCTCACACCCTCAGCCTCTAACATATACCCTTCCCAATAAAAGTGTAGACAGGCAGCAGCTCCTCAGATGAACAAACTCAGTTTCCGATCCCAGGAGCTTAGTGCTCTGCTCCCAGAGTCCAGCAGTCATGCAGCTCCAGGTATCTAATCCATCACCCAGATCCTAGCCAGTGTGAGAAAGGGATGGTAACTTGCCATACAGAAGGGGGCAGGAAATCTGTGGAGCAAAGCCAAACACCTCCATGCCAAACACCTCAATCAACAGCTTCTGTAGCACAGGAATGGCTAACAAGAGGAATGAAATAGCAAGGGAAATGCCAAAGCCCCAGCAGGCTGCCTAGCACAGCCCTAGAAGCTGTATGAACTATTCTGTTCCTACCTGTGTGCTTCTTCTTCTGCCTCACAGGTGAACCCCAGCATCTCCCATTGTATCCACCTCGGTTTCCAAGGGCCAGACGACTGGGGACCTTTCCCTCTTGTTTCAAGACAGTGGCCTCCGCAGCTGGCTCACAGGGGGACCTCTGAGAGCTCTCTACACGAACAGGACAGTGCCAAGGTAAACATTATGATTTGTTTCTGTAGTTCTAAAACCAGATGTGGCTATTTAAAAGACATAAACATCAACAGATGCAGGATTTTTACAAAACTAATGGTATTTATGAGCAGATTTATCTCAGTTTTCTTTCAGTATTAGGCATATCATTCAATACCATCTTAACTTGAGATTTGGAAAATTTGCTGCATCTACAGGAAAAAAAAAATAGAATAAAAGTACTCTAGCAACCTTATTGCAGTCATCCTCAGCTAGTATTGATCCCTTTGTGAAGAGTTAAAAGAGCACTTGCTTTCTACCAAATGCTGCTGTGTGATGTTTACCACCAAAGTGGATGCACAGTTTGAAGAAAACCAATATTAGCTCTAATGCCCTTAGCTATTTATCTTTCATGAAGGTACCTGACTCAAAATGCATCTTTTGGAAATCCCACACCTCTGTGATACAAACCTATAAGATGAGAGTCACAGCAGTTTTATGTTAACTGGTTATACAACTGCCTCAAGACAGGAAAATGTGAATATTAGTTTGAATTTCTATATGCAACAAGTATGTGTACAGAAAAGGATCCAGACAAACAGATAATGGGGGAATTACATGCTAGTAACTACCAAGCAGCCGATGGTAATAGAATCACTCTGATTACTTCCCAAACAGACAAAAACATACAGTTCCAGTTTGCACTAATAACAGAACGGTTTCAGCACAGCCCTTGCAAAGCACCCCTTACCCTGTGTACTCTTCTCCACAAAGGTCTCAGGACTGCTCTGGACTGCAGTGCTTACAGCAGCTTGCTGAGTGACAGAAGTCCCTGGAAGCTGCTGGATAGCTGCAGTGGACTGGGCAGCGTGTTTGGAAGGAGATTTCTGATTTGCTACTGTAGGCTTGCTGGATGAGTAGAAGGAACTCAGAGTCTGTGGTTTGTGAGTTTGACTCTCTCTGTCCAGGAGTTTATCCAAAATCTTTAAAAGTAAGAGGGAAAGAAAATTAAGAAAAAAGAAGAGCTTTACAAAGGGTAAGAGAACAGTTATTACTCTATGGCATTAAGGGAAAGTATCAAATCAGCTTCCTGATGGACAATAAAGTCTATTTGTTGGAGAAAAAGCTTATTCTCTAGAAACAGAATGATTTAATCTCTAGAAAATAGGCATCATCTTCCTACACTGAAGATCAGAAATGCACAGTTGAGAACCATGTGTTCTGTATTACTGAGGAAGCAAAGATTCACTCATACTCAGTAATAACCCCATTTTCACTTTAGTTAGTCAGTGGCTTTATTTAGCTCTGCCAGTCATTAGATATTCTTGTTTCAGTATCAACTCTGTGCTCACCATTCAAGAATAGTCATACCATTACTGAGAACCCAGTAAAGCCAGTAGAGAAACTGTCTTTTACTGGCCTATAGTAACACTTTTTGTCCCTACTTATAATGTAACTGGGGACAATGCATGACCATATTTTATAGGTTTGTCCATTTTTGCTGCTCATCCTCCACATGAATGAACACCACGAGTGTGACAGAGCATTTATTTGCAGATGACTGATATCACAGTGTCCTTGTTATTCCCCAGAGAAGGGTATAGCAAAAGTGCTCCTCCTTTGGGAGACAGAAAGACACTAACATTCTTGCTGGGTAGAAAGGTTTCTGAATAGAAAAGTTTAATAAAACCCTTCCTGATGCTTCAGCAGTTTTTGATTTTTTTTTTCCTCCTTTGGGGTGGAGGGTCAGATTTCTATTATGTCTTTTGCATGGAAAATTAAGGCACAGGTGGACAGAACTAAGATATCAAAGAGGTGAGAGGTTAAGAAACACTGTTGTGCAAGCCCACATCCCTGCAGCAAAACAGAAACAATCCCCAGATCACATACAGTACACACTGAAAAACCCTGGGACAAAGGACTTGTTCTAGCAGGTAAGCAAAGGTATTAAAAGCAGTGAGCACACATCTCCCAAATGGACCTTAAGAATGGAAAGAGAGCCTTTTCCAGGGCAATGCACACTGCACAATCTGATTCTGCATCAGTGAAAGAATAATAATTCCATAGCATAGCTTGTAAATCATCAGTACATGACACAGCAACTTATGCTCATGGGCAAAACTATCAAATCCATCAAAACCCAAACACTGCTTGCTCTACATCTCCCTCTCACCTTCTTCAGCTTAGACTGATCATCCTTGTAAGTAATCATCAGGGCTAGTGCCAGATCCCCTTTCTCCCTTCGGGTGCCTTCACACAACAGAGGGTGTTCCGCTTCACTAACAGTCGTTTTCATGCCTGCAGGCCAGAAAAGAGGGGATGAAGAGATAAGTGAGCCCATGGGACTACACCACATCCTGAGCATTATCTAGACCTCAGACTGTTCTATTCACCTCACTGTCACAGGAAAAGGATTATTTTTTTTCAACTATTTTTCTATTAATTTTAGAAATAAGTCATGAATAAACAGGAGCTGATATTTGTCCCCAGAATACTAAGCTTGTTGCAACTGTCAGAACAACCAGATCCCAATATGGCTCGGGAAGAGAGTCCAGGTGAGCTCAAAATTAATCTTCTCAAAAGCTTTTCTGTTTTATGTAGATGCTACAAGTCTGCATTCCCACACCATAAATAACTCATTTTCCTTGTTTCAGAGATGAGGCAACAGAGGACAGGCCTTCTTTAATACATTCTACTCTTTTTTGCACGCTACTTTTAAAAAGGCATACAGTATTGTCAGTCATATAATCATTGCTTTGTTGCAATATATAATCATTGCTTTGTTGCTGAAGCTGTTAAATGAGGCAAGAATCCAGTATTATGCTAAGATGCTGAATTACATGATGCTTGAGAATACTTCTAGTCTTTCACCATCATTGTCTAACCGCTTCTGAAACAACTGCCTTTTGTTTTCTGAAACTGTCCACCTCCATTAAAGCCCAGGCAATACATCTTCCACAACAAAAGAGCAGAAAGACAGCTAAAATTCATGTCACTGCTTTAACATGCAGTTTCTGTCCCATAACCCACTTCAATTTTTCACAGCTTTGCAAAGGCACCTCAACCCTGGCATGTAGAATCCGTCTGCATCCTGGTTCTGACAAACTGAGCAAACACTTTCTTTCTTTGCCAAAATTGAATTAACTACTAACTCTTACCATCCAAAACAAGACAGGATGCAGAATATGCATAAAGAAAGACTTTTCTTGTAAAAGATTCTTACCCAGAGCAGCAACAGCTGCCTCAAAACCCAGCTCTTCGTCTCCAGGCATTTCATTATTCCAATTACGGCTTGGTGGTCTAGAGCCTGTAGGAGAAACCACTGAAAGAAGACAACAGAATTAATGTTCAGCTTTCAAGACAAGGACCTCAAGGCAAAAGTCATTTCTGAGAGATTTCTGAATTTGCAGAGCTTCCTGTGGTCCTACTCCTAGCTTTGTGACAGTTTCAAGACCACAGTGCTGTTTTGTGGACTGGTTCCCCCTGCCCTTTCTCTCTAAACTAAAACAGCTCCAAACCAGGCAGGTATATTGCCAAGTCAATCCAGGTGGTTGTGTTTTTATTAAACATTAGATATATTCATAGATTCATAGATATTAGGGGTTGGAAGGGACCTAGAAGATCATCTAGTCCAACCCCCCTGCCCGAG